>JBBPDC010000141.1:9231081-9250823 GCA_037974485.1 Hemigrammopetersius urotaenia
CCCCCCCCCCCCCCCCCCCCCCCCCCCCCCCCCCCCCCCCCCCCCCCCCCCCCCCCCCCCCCCCCCCCCCCCTCTACCTAGCTCAGTGGTGTCTCACTGGTATCACTGTCAGACTATCACAAAGGCAGCTAACCACTAGATGTCCCAAAAGGAGTGAGGATAGAACTCTTAACCTTCAGATTATGAGACTGCGGCAATACCTACTACACTAACGAGGCTCAGAAAATGGGCAGGCAGCGAGGCCGTTTGTGGGGGGTATGTGGTGGGCACTAACTTTTTCAAGGGTACCCCAGTGGTGCCGTTGGCACAAGGTGCCTGCCACTACTGAATAGAACTGGAATGTGTTTTTGTCCATTTTAATGACTATCAATTTGTCATACAAATGTAGTTATTGTACTTCTATGTGTGATTCCTTAACAAATGTGTGGTGATTTAGCTATGCAGTTGGCATGAAGCTGGTATGGTTAGGTAACTGGTATGTTAGGTAATTTAGCCTCAGAGCTTAAAACAACGCTCAATACAGACACCAGATATGTCTTGGATGAACCATTACATTTGGGGTAAAAACATGGGGATAAACTGTTTCTATTTTTTTTCCCCCTAAATCATTCCCCTCTTATTCCCTGATGCTGGTGGCGGAACTGAGTTTCTCCTTTTACAGTATTTATGCCCCGCAGGACGTGCTCATGTAACTGGAAGGTGAATTGTGTTGCTGTCAGAGCTATAATAGCACCTCTTGACTGAGAATGATGGTACTTTGGACTCTCGGAGAACCCAAGTGAGTAACGACAGCAGAGCCTGCACTTACTGTCATCAAGATAATATCCTGAAGAGTTAGAAGTGCTCTCCCTCGCTATTGTTCATTCTCTTTCTCTTTCTCTTTGTCTCAGACTGATTATGCTTGGGCCTGAGGAGGCAGCAAACCTCTTCCTGTAAAATTCTGTCGAAGAGCATCTGGACTCTTGACTAGAAGGCGTGCATTCACTGTGATTTAGGAGGAATCTGTGGAGGGGGGGTGACTTTCCTATGGGTCTTTCAAACACCAGTCAGCACCTGTTATTGGAGTGCATTTCCCACAAGATACTGTACTTTCTGTGCTTTCTGAGGAAGCTCCCATTGTATTTTTGCGGCATTCTTTTTGTTTGGTCATGTTGCACGAGTCTGGGAACAAACTCTTCTCTCATACAGTACGATATGGTCAGTGCAAGCTTAGCTACGGCATCTGGCCTAGTCATCCCATCCCAACAGCGAACAGTTTAATCAGCTGTTTTTATGTATTTGGTCCTGTGTGAGTTTAATATCTCTAAGATAGCACACGCTCTTCAGCACACAGTCTTGGCTGTACTTCAAAGCTCTGAATCGAAATTACTCTATCAGGGGACGGACCGAAAGACAGATACACAGACACGCACACACAAACAAATCTTTATACTGCCCGGCCTCCTGCTCTCTGCCTCTGCATTCTTTATCAGGCAGAGAATGGCATGTTGCCATTAAAAAGCCCAGACGGAAACCTCTGTTTATTCCTCTTCACTTGTGAATGAGTGGGGAGCAGTCATCATAGTTTGTAGGTTCAAACTGACTGAACTCTCTGAGCTTTCCATAAGCGCTGCTTTCTAAGACAGATCACAATTAAGTTATACTGACGATGCTGATATTTTGAAAACCGATGAATGCCTGTCATTGGGCGACGGCGATTGCATATGAGCAATGAATTGTCTGCACTACTTGTACCCTCACCCATGCCTTTTGGCTTGCTTGATACACTAGTGAGTAAAGTTCAGGTTGGATATGGTGTACTTGGCAGTGTAAATGAGGATAAAATGCATAATCATGAATTTCTAGGCATAGCATAGAGGTGGGCAATATGACTACAGGGGGTCCTCAGGTTACGACCCAGTTCCTTTCCTACAACAGTGACTTAACCTGAATTTTGGTGTTAGTCAAAACACACCTACCTATCCTAGAATATAAAAACACAACTAAGCCACAGAAAAAGGAGAAGGGCATAAATATATTGCATTGTAGTTAAATGACAAATAAAGAGTGTAGAAACAAATACGTACAACCCTAACGGCGTAAGCCGAACCCTCGCATCTTCATTTTGGTTTTTTTGTATGTGAGCGTCATAAACTCAAAACAATGTGTGTCAGGACTGTCATAACCCGAAGACCGCCTGTATTTAGAAACATTTGCCTTGCTGAGCATTTCTAAGTGAGCATCGTTAAGTATTGTGATATAATGTGTTTTCCATATTGCCCACCCCTGTGATTTACACTGCCTGGTGGAAACATCATGTTTGATTTGCAATGTTATGATCTATTTTTATGTCGCTTCTATAAAGGTTTCTGCACTTTGAGCCATAGAGCAGTTCAGGTTTGATTTACGTGTCCTTAAAGCCCTTACTTCCCATTAAGTCAGGTACTGTAAATTGCAGTCTGTCAGGAAATAATAAAAGGACAAACACAGTTTTGTACAGAGTCCATTGTGCTGTACTTAATATAGAGATTGGGTCAGAAGAAGCTTTTCTGATGAATACGATTGCATACAAAGCCTGTTTTTTTCCACATGTACACTGCAGCCTTTGTAGTCTTTTGGGGATTTTCTGATGAGGCCAGATATTTCTGTTGAGCTTTCTCTGAAGTTTCAGTGCATGTCAGTGAGAATGTAGTACTGTACGTAGTCTCAGATTTTATCAGCAGCAGCAGCCACTCATAGCTAACGTGCCAGAAATATTCTACAAAGAGTACATGACGTACACTCTGAGCCTTTTTGATGCAGCCATGTGAAGAAAATGGAGATGTTATCAGGAGTGTTTCTGCAGATCTTCTGCCATCTTTGCCCAGTATGGATTAATTTGCATGGCCAGTATTTTTGAGGCTTAATCCAAAAAACTGTACTCCATAAAAGGTGTACCACATTGGGCATGAGCTAATGGCTTCTGAAACCCATGTAGTGCACTTTGTCCAATAGGGGTTGTTATTGGCTTCAGCCCATAAAGGTGGTGACGGAGGGATGGGATGACTGAAAATGGCTACGTTTCTGCGAGTGTGAGTCACGCTTTGCGAATGTAAAGTCGTAATTATGGGATGGCTTCTTTCTTTAAATAAATCCACTTAGGCTTTATTTAAAGTAAAAGCAGAAATAGAGATACAATTCCATGCCTCTGGACTGCCAAGACTGAATTCATTTTCAGTGCCGTGCCGGGTTTTGTGTTCACTCCAAAAAATGTCTCTGGCTTTTTGAGTGGTTTTCGTAGCTAATGCATTATTTAGACTAAAGGGAATGACTTCAGTTGCATTGTACTCCACAAAGAGAGAGCTAAACGGACTTGACGGAATGGTGCCTAGAAATAACCTTTGGATGGAGCCATTTTTTTTTTAAAGAAAATGGGTCATGTGGCATGATGCCGTATCTATACTGTATTCTTTATGCAAGTGGGTCATTCCATGCCAACTTACCTGGGACCTCCTAGTTCAGGTTTAAGATTTTCCTGGAAAATAAATAAATAAATAAATGTGAAAACTCCTGCAAACTCCTGTAACTCTATTCGTATTACGTAATTTTATAAATTTGGCCCTTGAGGCAAACATTTGTAAAATTCTTTATAGGTGTATTATAAACCTCACTTATTGCTTGTTCACTGGATTTGATTGAACTTGTATTAAGCATTTTGTAACACACATTCCTGTAAATACATATTTATAAGTGTTTTACAGTAAACAAAGGCAAAATATCTTAAAGTGAATTTTTTTCAACTCAAATTATATTTAGCAAGATCTGTGGTGCTCCTTTTAATGCAGAATCAAATAACAGGAACTATATTAATACTACACACAACCAAAATGTAGTTATCACTATAAAACATGCAACATCAACTATTCAGATATGCGATATATGTTCCAAATGTTCAGTACAGATTTCTGCCCAGTCCAGTGAATAATGAACATTTTGTGAGATTTATAATACACCTAAAAGCATACATTTGCTCAAACATCAAAGATTTATAACCCAAAAAGTATTGAAAGGATTAAAACGTATTAATGTTCATGTTTTGTTCCATGTTTGTTAGTAAATTGGGCATTTAGGCATAGATTGCTTGGATCATGTAATCATTTTCAGAAAAAAAAGGAGAAATTGATCACCTGATTTAAAAAAATTATAATAATTTTTAAAAAATTATTTTTTTTTGGCAAGATGCGTGGTTGGATTTCAGACATGCAATGCTTCAGCCCCGTTTTAGTCGTGCTGTTGCATAATTGAAGATTATGGAAATCCGGGCTAGCCTCGAGAACCCTAGCTGCATTTATGCTAATCAGCTCATGCTTTGACATTGAATCCACATCAAAGGGGCCGATAGCATCACTCAGCTGGACAGCCAGAGCTCAATGTACAGCTCCTGCTGGCCTTAAATAAGTGTAGAAGAGCTGTAATGAGCAATCAGTCATGCTCAATATATGATGCTGGGTGATTCTATATATAAATGTCACTTTCAGCAGATTTCAAATCTTTAAATTTCTATTTATTTCATGAATCACAGGCTTCAGAATATTTCTAATGCACTCATCTTGGCTGTATCAGTTAATATAAATCAATAGGAGAGAGACAATCCATCTTGGATGTCCATGCGTCTCATATATTGTTGTATAATTATGCAGCAAAGAGTAAACCATCATAAATTCTTTCTAATCTTGCACCTTGTTTGATAGTTTGCATGGGTAAAACTATCAAACATAAATATTTGATCTGACACTACATTTGAATTTATTTTATATTACTTTGCTGGAAAAGAGTATAACGTTCAGGTGTAACACATGTTAAGCCATTTTTAAGCCATTTTTTATTTACAATTATTTGATTGATTTAATTCCTACTAATCGGCTGTTCGAATGTCTTTTGCAGCCCTAGTTCCGATCACTGCCTGTGTTTCCTGTTTCCTGTCTATAAGCTGTAGCTGGCTGATGTAGTGGCATTCCAGCTGAGAGATGAGGGCCTTTGTTTTGACAAAAGAGCAGGCAAGGCACCATTTCAACCCCTAACCTCTCACTGAGCAAGGGAAAGAGATTATCAGCCCTCCAGGAAGCGCGAGTGGCTGTTCTCTCTGCAAGCGCTCTCTCTCTCTCTCTCGCTCTCTCTGGCACATGCTCACCAGCCAACTCCATCACTCTGTGACGTGTGGACCCACTTAATCCCTGTGAACTCAAAGCATTCTTGTTAAACTGCTAGTGAGAGAAAGACCATGACTTCTCAATCGCAGAGCTAACATACAACACCTCTTCTGAAGCAAGTACTTCTTCTACTATTAATAATGCAGTACGTATTGGTTCTAGTGAGCCTCCACACATTTGAGTAATTATGTTCTTAGCTTTGTTAAGACATGGATACCATTGCAGTAATAAGGTCAGTAGTACTCCAAGTGCAAGGGTTCAGTAGAACTTGTATTAGTGAAACAGTTCTGCTTTCATTAGTAGCACCTCACCCTTACTTGTTAATGTAATCATGGACAAGGGTTGGAACGTTTTTTCTGGCTGTCTAGACAGACAGCAGTGGATCGGCTTAGTGAGAGTCTGCCAGGCAGTGCTTTGATTAGTGCAGGCCCGTATGGATAGGACACATCGAGCCCTGTGGGTCTGTATACAGCCTGGAGCACTGCAGCCATGTACCCAGTCTCCCCCTAACCCATACACCACTGTATTCATTCATTTCACATTTTGATGTTTAACACACCTGATCCAATTAATGGGCTGATTAATAAGCTTTTCCAGAGTTGATTTGGGTCTGCTGGAGCAAGGAAAACACCAAAATGTGCAAGACGTGGAAACAGGTGTGGAAACCAGTGATCCAGCTGTAGAATGTATTGTTTTTTAACTGTTTTTACAATATCAGCTTTTTGCAGTACTTGGTATCATAGAAGGCTGCAATTTGTAAACTCACATGATCCAAATGGTGTTTGGTGTTTTGATGAATCGGGCATTCACCTGCTCCAACGAAGTCATTTTGGCCAAAAACTGCAAGCCATTTATTAGCTTTGAGACATCCTGGATTCACCAGAATGTTTTTAATGTAATGATTCAATGTAAAATGAGTTATAGTCCTACATAATCGCTGTGATTGATTTTTTCCCTCCCACATTGTACAGACCCTTTTGCACTTGTAGACATGTCTTGGCTCAGTGTTCATGTTCGTGCATGTATGCGTCAGCAGTTTTATTCCCACAAGTAATTATCTGTGCCTTAAGCTATGACCTTGAAAAAATGACTTTTATAGAAATTCAGCTGTATGGGATTAAACATGAGTCAATAAACCCAAACTCATTAAAGGGCTGCACCTGGAGTTCAGGGTTACAATACAACTTGGCTTCCTTCTCTCTATTGGAAATTGTTAGATGTGTCTAATAAAGTGGTCAAAACAAAAGAAAAAAGAACCTCTGCAACGTCAGTTCTGTGGAACCCAGTATCATGCACCTCCTTTGTCACTGTGACTTCAGTGCTGAGAAGCATCAACCCAAATAGTACTTGCTCAGTGGAGGTTCTGTGGGGGTCCTGATGTTAATGAATGGGATAAAAGGGGCTGACACAAACAGATATACTACAGTCTTTAATTATAACCTCCAAATTAGGTGAGAGGATCTGATAGAATGGAAAATGAGTGCAGGTGCAACGTGACACAGGGGTTGATGAATACACATTTTACATGGTTTGGGTTTTTTACATGATATGAATAGAATGTGTAGTTAAGTTAGTTAAGCAGTGCTGTCCTAACAGAATTTGAGTTTTGCTGACTTTTTTGGGGGGTAAAGTTGGATTTTAATGTATATTTGAGGGGTTTTATTTGTCTTCACATTTACTAGTTCACCATTTAGTGCTATAACAAAGATGATCCAGTAGCGTTTGCTATATTAGTCGTTCCTATAACGACAGACTTAAGAGAATCCCACAAACCGTGCTTTGAAGCTGCTGTTAAGAACAAGCAGCTTTGTGTGTTGAATGCAGATGCTATCACAGGCGTCTCATATCGTCTGAGCATGGTGCTGTGTGAAATCCCAGCACAGTAACTGCATGTAGGGTGTGTATTTGTGGTGGTGAGATCCTTTGTTTAACTGAGTCCCTGCAGATTATCCCTCAGATTTATTGCCTCGTAGGAATGCTGGGAACTCCAGCCAGGCTGCTCTAATATGAGAGTCATGTGACCGCACAGCCCCAGGGAGATGACAGGGTGACGTTTTGCTCCTGATCTCCAGAGGCATGCCACAGCAAGCCCCAGCAGCCGTGAACAAGTTGGCACAGTGAGAAAATCTGAACGCTGCATATCTGACTCTCATTGGACGTAAAGCTTGCCGCTAATGCGGTTACAATCTACCGGTTCTGCTTTTGTTTCTTACTGGTAGTGTTGCCTAATTCCCCTATTTCTCTAGTTTCACATTTACTTTTCCAGTTCTTTGGAATGAGTACCAGTCAACTCCATGTCCATATTAGGCATAACCGGCGTCTGTAGAAGGGACGGGCGAGCTTTAATGAATATAGCCCTGCATTTAAATTTAATAGGAGAGTAAAATACTTGACTTGACGTAAAACATTAACAGATTTTTTTGCAGTTTACTTCTGGTTATCTTGTGTTTGTGTGAGATGCAGAACATTTATTTGGCTTTTATCCAAATCACTCAAGTTTCAGGACCGTGTAAGAACCAGTTCTAAGTGCTAAAATGTTTTTTTAATGAAGGAGTAGTGAGAGAACATACAGCTCCAGAAAAAATAAGAGAGCTCTCCAATTTATTTTTAAATCACTATCTCTGAGTATGACAGCCATTCCATGCCAGTGTCTGTTAAATTCCTACACAAGCACCTCATTCTGCTGTAACACAATCTCCTAATGCCAAACACTACTAGAAGTATGTCAGTGGTAATTATTGTCATTTTGTTTGAGTGGACAAGAGATTTGTTTCCTTTGAAATATTCAAGTTCTGTAAACACTGCATCATTTCTTTTATTCCGATGCTTTCTCTTTTCCTTTAAATTATGCTTTTCAGAACAATGTTTTTATTTGGGAATTTGGGAACTCTTTTCTTAAAAACGGTTCTTAAAAACCTAATGCAAAGCTGTTCAGTTCAATACTTGCTCCTATAAAAGATGAGAACCTGAGAAACATTTTTGCAGCGGTCTCTTATTTATTTCCAGAGCTGTAGATTAGGGGAGAAGATGTTCTTTGAACAGGTGAGTCTTCAGGAGGTTTTTGAACTGCAGAGAATGTCACGGTAGAGCTAGCTTGTTGTCTCTTAAAGCTGGGCCTACACTACAGTGCTTTGACCTCAATTTGCCTTCTTAACAAATTGTCATTGTCTGGGAGACAGTGGGGGTGATCTGGTAGTGAAATGAGAGGGAAAGAAGTCAATTTTAGCCCTCTGATGTAGCTGATGAATCATCTAAAACCATACTGATAATTAAAAACATGTGAATTTGTAACTGAACAAATGATTCAGGCAACAACCAATGAGAGAGCCAAGAGCGAGCAAAAAGGCAAAGCAGGCAACATTTGCTGAGCAGGCACAGATAAGAGCCTTGATAGTGTAAGGACTGAGATGTCCATTCATTCTTTTTCCAGCTTCAAGTCCGCTGTCCATGTGTAGTAGTAAAATATGATTTTCTCCTGATGTGGTATCTGCATTTCCCATATTTCTCCACACTTAGCATTTTTGCTGTGGTTCTTGTGTTCATTTAAAAGCACAGGCATGTTTTTTTTTATCCTTATTTCTGTCATGAGAAGATTTTTCATAGTCAATAACTCGTTAGGTATGCCATGCCTGTTGTGCGTTATCATCAAGTCTGAGTGGTGAAGGACAAATCCTGTATAGGAAGGACATTGTGAGATACATTTAGAATCTGATTTAAAAGCTGTGTGGCGTATTGAGCAGAGGGATCAGCAAAAACATTTCAGACATCAAGAAACAAGTTTATCATCCAACTCCCATTCCCTAAATCACCAAATCTGCCTCTTAGGTATGATTTGTGGAAAATGGCTGACCGAGACAGTAATTAAAATGTTGTATTACTTCAATTAGCTCTATAACAACCTCCGCCACCCCCCCCCCACCCCCCCCACACACACACACACACCATGCCATCTATATTTTACTTGAGCCTTTAACCATAAGTGTTGTTTACCAGACTGCTGATTCATAAGATCTGCATTCGTTGTTAGACTGACTTTTTCGAACTTGGTTTGTAGGGTATAACAATGCAAATGTAATTCTTGCAGTTTAAAAATGATTTTGATGTAAAATTGATTGATTGATTCATCGAATGTATCTGTGTTGGCTAGAAGCAACAAATCTCTGTATTCCCTTTATATTTAACCATGTTAACATGTTTGTGTTTAAATCTTTTTATATAAAAAGGCAGATATTCAAATAATATCAGTGGTTAAAAATGGTCATCCCCACTGTACCAGAGCTGCATCCTTAGTGGTCTGCGGGTGGCCACTTGAGGAGCCGACCAGGGTGGCCACTAGGCAGTCAGGAACATGGAATGCTCCTTGAGTAGTGGTGCTCTGGGTAAGTGCTGCAGTGTCGGCCCCCAGCTCAATGGGTCTTTGTTCGTGCAGCGGGAACTCCGTAAAGCCCCCGCCAGCATGGGGCCACTGATTGTGACGCCTATTGAGCATTTCACAAAGGAACTGGGTGACACACTAGAGAAGGAGAGAGAGGGAGGGATGAAAGGGGAGGAAATGCCCATATGGATGGTGTGCTCTAGTGCCACCTGGTGGTGAGGTAACAAGCTAGAGTCACGTCGTCCATCATCATCCCGTCCGTACACGAGTATTCAGTGGAATCAAAGAACGTTCCTCCAGGGCCTGATTGAAACAAGGCCTATGTTTACTGGACTAATAGAAGTGGCAATGCAGAACAAAAGCATAGTCCTAGACCAGTACACCTGTTACAGTAAGATACAGTGCTCTGTGTTTAAATTAAGTGAATTGGCCGTTACAGTCATGCATGAACACACCAAAGCACGTCACAGAGTGTGAACAGGGTGAAATTCTTTCTCTCCAATCACCAAGAGAAGCAGCGGGCAGGCAGAGCACAGCCCGGCGAGCAGTGTGGGGGCACGATAGCTGGTGGCCCTTTGGTTAGAAAATTGTGTGTTTGAATCCCAGGACTGCTAGTGGCACTACTGTGGTACCCCAAAACGAGGGTCTAAAATCTAGCATAAGTTCGGTAGACCTGGCCATATGAGACTAGTAGAATACTTGGAGCTGAGTATAGTGCAAAATATTACAAAACTGAATGAAGTGATGCTTGGATCTGTCTTATTATAAGAAAGTAGATAGATTGTATTGGTAGATCAGAAGACGGCTGTTGTCTAATAGACCTTCACACCTCTATAGCGAGCCTGTTGGAAAGCCCTTACAGGGGTAGTGCCACACTCTCTCTATTAATATTGTTTATGGGACAGTCCATATCCTGTGTAGTCTGATGTTGCAGTAGGTCAGTAGAAGCTGTTGGGCCGATCGATTTGTTTCTGTCTCGTGCACCCAGTGGCATCTCTTTTTAACAGCACATCAGTGTGTGTGAGAGTGTTGGGTTTCAGCATAGTGTTGATCCCTTATTGATCCTTGTATGACCACATCTGGTCACTGTATGAGATAAGATAACATAAACCTTTATTAGTCCCACAGGTGGGAAACTTGCATTGTTAAGGCAGAAAGTGGACGGTACAAAGATAAAAGAAGCAAAAACAGCATCTCGCACCTAGAGAAACTGCTTGTAATCATCGGGACTATGTGAATTTAAGCAAACAGCTTTATGTTCACATTCACTGTAAAGCTTACTGTCTTGGCTGAACCTGTGATAGTTAAGATGTCCTTAAGTAAATGCAGTTAATAAAAGTATACCTAAAAAGGTGAATTAGCAGCTCTTACCACATCTCTTATGTTCTTTCAGCTGTTCATATTGACATGTTGGGTCCAAAAATTGGTACATATTTAGTATTTGGAATGTTTTTTCTTTAAGCCTTCAGCCGCCAAAAGAATTCTCCAGGTTCTTCTTAACATTCTTAGATTTAAAAGGTTGCTAGGATAAAAAAGTTGTATAGAGAATTTGTGAACATTTTTCATTTATTTCATTTCATTACGAAATGCTTCCCACAGGCTACACAATATGAAACAAAATACATTTTTCACCATTAAGCTTTTTTTGTTCAGATGTATTTGAGGAGTTACCAGTTATTGGTTGATAAAGGACAACACAGCCCAACACATACGATTTTACTGCTAACCCTCCTTTTCTCTGATGAA
Source organism: Hemigrammopetersius urotaenia (assembly GCA_037974485.1). Classification (NCBI taxonomy): domain Eukaryota; kingdom Metazoa; phylum Chordata; class Actinopteri; order Characiformes; family Alestidae; genus Hemigrammopetersius; species Hemigrammopetersius urotaenia. The sequence goes on from JBBPDC010000141.1 coordinate 9,242,371, forward strand.
CTGAAATGAGAAGTTAACATGGGGAAAGATACTAAAGTTGATATACAACAGATGAATACACAAACTGATGAACCATGAAACGTTATCAGAATCGTACACTCAGTAGGAATAAGTATAAACAAAAGAATCAAACTTCCAGTGTCAAACATGCCATGACACCTTGACTACATTTGGTGTGAACTGAGAATTGTGTAAACTGGATCTCTAGCCAAACAGTTGCTTTAATGGGTTTAGCATCTCAATCTCCTGATTGCAGGGTCCTCAGAAGCAGCTCTGTTATGGTCATCAGGGCCTGGTTGTCTGAATGAAGGCTTCTTTCTGGTTTCTCTGCTGTGTGCAGGCCTTAAGGCATTGCTGATTTCCTCCACAGGGTTGCCAGGTTCTTTGTGCAGGGGCTTTCTTCAGAAACTTGCTATTGGCTTCCATTCTCTTCCTCCGCCTCCTCCTCATGCCCGCTCTGTCTTTGTCCCTCCACAGCGCCGGCATTGCTGTCGGTTTCTACGGGAACGGAGAGACCTGCGATGGAGTGAACCGGCTCACTTACTCGCTGCGGCATGCCAACCGCACAGTGGCTGGTGTGCAGAGACTGGTACGGGCCTGAAACACAACCTGCAGCAAACATGCATGCATTCCAGTGTCCCAGCTCTTCTAAGTTATTCCACTCTTTTAGGTCCATATATATATATATATATATTCCAGAAGACAGCCTTAAGCTCCTCATCTGAAGTCAATAATTGATAGTCTTACTTATCTATTAGTTTTATCTGCCATTACATTTTGAATGTTTTATAGAGACCTACAGCCACAGTAATGGCCAATGCTATTTCAGTACTTTGCAATGTTGCTAAATTGAATTGGCATATATTATTCATTTATTTAGATTCAATACTAAGTGAAAATGATTGTACAAAATAAACCTGTCCATTGCTGGTGGATCAGTTTTGCCATCGACTATCATTTGTTAGCTACGATAACTAACTAGGCCCACTTATTCACTTTTCATGGCCCAGCTGTAAAGGATATATTGCCTTGTCATGTCAAATCCTAGTCATTTTAGCTTTCCACTTTCCATGGTTTCTTTTATTTAACATATTAACTAAATATTTCATGATTTTTATACAAGTTTAATGTCATTCATTTTACATTCATTTTTATTCAATTAATGTTTAACCGGATTCCACAAGCCTTATGGGCCTGGATCGCTGTTCTACTGCTTGCTTTGATTTGTTGTTTAAAATATTTGAACTTGCTAAATGTAAAGCTTTCAAACATGCAGTTTAAGCTCCAGTCTAATCACCTGGAACAAGGCTTTAATGGAGTTGCATGTGTGTGTGCGTGTGTTTGTGTAGGTAACAGAGAGTGCCTCCTCCCTGAACCAGACAGTGGATGAGAATTTGCAGGGTTTGGAGACCCAGTACTCAAAGCACACAGACTACCTGTCCATTGTGCAGAAGCTGCAGGGCCAGCTGGACGAGCTGGTCAAACAGATGGTGGAGATCCCCTTCTGGAACAATCCCAGCATCTCCCTAGAGGACCTGGCCATCAAGATCGAGCTCTACGACTGGTACAGGTCAGACGCAGGGAGTCATTTCAGAACTTTCTTTGATTGTCTCCTCTGGTCTGCGGTTTGTCTCAAGTGTGGGGTTTTGTCTGTGGGTTGTTTGTGTACTTTGTATCAGAAAGGTTTGTGTGTTTATGGGGTTTTTTTTCTTTCTTTTTTTTTTTTTTTTTGCAAAAGTTCGGCATTCAGACGCAAATATGTAAATGAGCAAAGAGGGTGGAAAACAGCTGAAAGGAATTCTGGCTGTCACATCAGGCGTGAACAGTGCTCTCTTAGAGAGAGTGTAAATTAGCATTCTACTCACTCTCTGCTTCTGTCAGCCTCTTGTCACCATTTACACTTCACTGAGAGAAACTCTGCTTAGGGATTTGGGTTGCTTCCCCCCCCCCCCCCCTTCAATGCATGCAAAAAAAAATCTTTTCTAAACCTTTATTCGTTTGGCCCAGGGGGGGGATTAATCCTGACATCAAAACCATGTCTCAAGATTCCGCGTTTTTGATGTTGTCAGAATTCAGGTGTTTTCTATTTTAGGCTCTAGAACCCTTTTGAGACAAAAAGAGAGGAGTGGAAGACATTGCATTTGACGTCCAGTAATTCGCGTTATTCCAGCCAGAACCTCTGTATTAAGGGAATAGTGGCGTGTGCCGTATAACAAATATAGCAACACGTACTTTTTACATTGTGCCCAAATCATCCCACACTTGCCTCCAGTTATTAATTAGTTTCAGATACGCTTGCTTATGGTCTCTGATAAAACCATAACATACTATTATCTAATAGGGCTGCACATTAAGGATGAAATATTAATATTGTGGTATAGTATCACTTTTATGGAATTAGAAAACCTTCAAGTACGTAAATATTATTCACTCCCCTTTCTACACACTTCATTTGCGAACACTAAGCTGTAAAAACAGCCCATTCTAATGAGCTGCAATACAGGGTGTCTTATCAGAAGAGATATTTGCATATCATTTGCATATATGAGTCTTACAGAGGGGGGAATGGCCATGTTAGAATGAATTACAATGAATCGTGAATTATGTTTTTGATACACAAACCTACACAAATGTCATGGAAAAGTGAAATATAGGGAAACGTAGTAAATGAGCCTATTAAAAACACCTTGGTGAGTCAAGTGTCTTTAATGGGTAAACAGTGGCCAAAATAATTTAACTTTTGTTGGAGTACCAAGATTAATCAAAACACCTACTAGCACTCGAAAATTAAATCAGAAATTTTAATTTGCATATTGTAGCCTGTGATTACTATGATTAGGTGATGCATTATATAACACACAGGCTCTTTTGAAGTTTCCTTCAAATTCTCGTCATTAATCCCACATACCAAACTTGTTATGAATGTTTTGGATGCTGTTTGCATTGCATTAGCCTCATAGTAAAATTGACTAAAAAAAAAAAAAATACCTCTGGCTCACTGACTAATCATTCCTCTGCCCACGTTGACAGCCCAGCTCTGTGACTCCAGAGCGTTTTGGCTTTATCTCTGAGCATGCTACTGTACTGAGCATGTAGTGTTATGACAGAAGAGAGGCAGAAGACTCAAACAGTTCGCCCGGGCCAGGCTGGAGCAGTTCCAGTGAGGGCTGTTGAGCTGAATCTGTCTGCTGTTGTAGGTGCAGAGAACAGACAAGTGAAGCAGGGGAGCAGGAACTCCTTGAGCAGTTAAAGTTGAGTTAAATGAAATCGCTTCTGCTGCCCAAACACTAACCTGACTGTCACATAAGGCAAGAAAGACCAGCTCCAACAGATCAAAGACTATGTGTTGAAACATTAACAGAGCAGGTGTACTAATAGGATATTTAGATATTTAAAATCAGGGAAAAGAGCTTGAAAAATGATGTTAAAAGATTATAGGTGATCTGTTCAGGGAGTCTTTTGTGGCAGTGTTTAGGGGCACGGTAAAGTAAGAAAATAAAATGGTGTGAGATCTAAAAGTACACTCCGTTGTAAAGCTGGCAAAAATAACTACTTTTTATTCTCTACTAAGACCTTCAAGGAGTAATTTTGTTTGTTTGTTTTTAAGGAATATGCTTGTGTTTTCCCAACCCAGTCTTTATCTGTGAGGCAGCTGTAGTAATCGGCTGCTGCAGGGGAGTTTAGGTTGAAGAATGTTGTAATATTTCTTTTAAAACTGTGTAAAATGTTGATTTTCTGGGAGGGTTGGTTCACTTTTGCCACTTTTATATTTTATGCACATTTCTGAAGTTATCATTTGTGTAGATTAGAAATCAGTTTGCCATAGTGACATAACGTCTCTTGTTCTCAGGTGGCTGGGATATCTCGGCCTGCTCTTGTTTGACGTGCTGATCTGCCTGCTGGTCCTTTTCGGCCTCATCCGTAACTCTAAAGGAACTCTCATTGGGTGAGTCACTCTTTGTATGTGTTGCTTACTCTGAGACGTGTACTACAGTTATCACTCTGCCATTTCCTGGTGTGCTTGAAGTTATAAATGTATTGGTCACTGGAGTATTGAGGGACAAAACAGCTTAACACACATGGAGGGGGTTTTTAAATCAGCAGCTCTTTCATTGTGACCATGACTAGTTTTTCTAGATTCAGTCAGTTGAGAAAGAACAGTCATATCCTTCCTAGCCAGCGAAGATCCCAACTGAAAGAACCATCATATCCTTCCTAAGAAGAGGATACCACCTGTACAGTAATGTAGGAGGGCTTGTGTTCTGTATTTCTGAGAGACTGTAGTCATAATGCTCCAGCAAAACCAGAGTGCTATCACAAAGTGATACAGAGTACCTTAAAAATGATCAGTTATTCCCCATGCCTGTCACTTTATTTTGTAATAACTTTCCAAACATTTCATAAGTGACCTCTGACCGTGATCAGGTGGTTTCCATGAAAGCAGTTCGATGAAAGGAAGTCAGGCTCCATAAAAGGCCCATTGACAGACGCTCTTTTTAGCATAGGGAGGAATCTCGAACTGATTCCTCCTTATGGGATAGTGTCTGCAGAAAAAGTGCCTTATCTGATTCTTATTCATAGGACAAGCTCATCACTGACAGTGTCTGCATCGGGTTTGTGTGTGTGTGTTTCCAAACTGGCACTACTCCAAATGACATCAGACTTTATAATTGTCTGATGACAAATTAAAGGACGACAAAAACTACATGCACCGTGTAAAAGATGTGGTTCTGCATGTTTTCCATCAGTTTTTCTTTGAGCTATGATCTTGTTATACTGAGCAATGACCTCATATATTTACTGACTGATGAGAAACGACTGGGAGACCCTTCAGGTGTCTTCTGCTGTGTTGAATCGCATCCTGCCCTGCAGTAGAATTGAGGCACATTGACATTAATAATCTAAGATTCCCTTTCCGGAGAACATCACGCTCCCTGAGTGCCGTTCTCGAGGCCTTTATACATGCCCTATAGATCAAGAACTAGATGCACCACCACTATTATCTTCATGATATGTTTGGACATCTTAACATTTAGATTCACATTAAAAGGCAAGAAAGCCACAGTAGCTCAGTGGTATTTTAGGTGGAAGATAAGTGGTATATTAGAACTAGTGGTGGGCCGTTATCTACGTTAATGTGCTGCGTTAACGTGAGACTCTTATCGGGTGATTAGATTAACGGCGATATTTTTTTATTCACAAAGTTGGGTTGCCTACTGTGAAACAGGGACGTCACTAGGACGGAAAGACAAGGGGGGCTTAGTCCCCAGGGTTGTAGGAAGGAATTATAGAGGGCTGAAAACTTTTCACCAAACCTTCTCTTTCACTTAAGGAAACAAGTAATGTTAAGCAGTGAACAGTTATGGGCACTCATAGTATTGTTCTTTTGAACTGAGTGCAAACGGCACTTAATTAAGATTAATTCCAAGATTACAGTGAGATAAATCTAGATTTAAAAAAAATTAATCTATGTCCACCTCTAATTAGAACATTTAAATTAATACGCTAATATGGTTTGAAATGGAAGAAAGCTAGTTTCCAAAGCTAGAGGCCTCTCTTGCACTACGCCCACCATTATTTATTCATTATTATAGTTATTGTCTGTAATTCCTTGTTCACGGTCTTGGAAAAGTTTAGTGGACATGAGTTATCAGCTTTTACAGTAGACTGATGATTCTTGCTCTCTGATATGAAAAGTACAACCTAAGACCCATCTCTGCATTATTAAGAATAGTTCGGATTGTCCTTATTGTTTACATCTGCCTGTGTCTGTCTGTCTCTGTGCAGGGTTTGTTTACTGGGTGTGTTGGCGCTGGTAATCAGCTGGGGATCGCTGGGTTTGGAGCTGGCTGTCTCTTCGGTGAGTGTCTCCATGGCAACGCTACCCTGTACATGTTTCAGCCTCACCACTGTGCTCCTCTTATGACTGTAAAAGTCGTGTTTGTCTTGTTCTGTGTCAAGTTGAAAGTGAACTTAAAGTAACATAGGATTTTTATTTACACTCATTTTAATTAAGGAAAAGTTTTTTTGTATCTTGGGATTAGAATTGCAAGAATTAAGTTATTTTTTCATTGTAACAGCACAAGGCTTTGCTATGAATGATTCATATGAAGCATTTGTGTATGTAAATGCCCTCCTACTCCTACATGCTTCTATTATTCAGCTGCCTGTATTTAAAAGTGCTGTCACTCCTTCCTCCATCACTGCATGAGTCTGACTGGGACTGGTCCACTCGCGGTCCATTTAAGAGAACTCTTCTATAGACTTCATAATGTTTTTGAATGGCTTCACCCTGTTTGGTTAACAACGGCCGTTCCATTTGGCTTTTTTTTTTTCTCTTCAGACTTCCAGTGACTTTTGCGTGGCGCCGGACATGTACGTCGCCAAAGTGGCTGAACAGTACGGAGTCATCAACAAAGGTGAGATCCGTCACGCTTTCACTTTTCCGTCAGTGCACTCGTGCGTGATTAGTACAGGTTTGTAATTGTTTAAATCGTGTCGTTTCTCAATTGTTGAGTCACTGTCTATCAGCTCTTCTCTTTGAATCATATCTGAATGTGTTCCTGGGCTTTCGTCGTGTTAGAGAGGTTCGCACATGGTGCTTTTTGTTTTTTCATGGAACATTCCCACACACGGCTTCTCATTTCCTGTTGCCTCTCGGAGGAGCTAAATCATCCGCCTGACTCCTCTTTCTCGCTCTAGCGGTGTTACTCACCACTGCACACGCTCTGTGAGTGACCTGACCTGCCTGAGAGGACCAGAGAGAGAAAATTACAGGGGTGAGGCAGCTGGCAGTTGAAGCTGAAGAAGAACCTCTGTTGTAGAGATTTTTTTTCCCCCTCTGAGCCTTGTGCTAATGTTTTTTGTGTTTGTTCTCACTCTGGGTGGCCTGAGCAGATGGGATGATGATGATGATGATGGAATGACACAGGAGGGAAAGCAGTTTAGACAGTCTAGATTAGTTTAGTCTCTTTTTCTTCCCCTCTTTGGCCTTTAGAGGGCCATTTAGAGGTCTGCAGATAATCAACTATGGACACTGGGGTGATACAATGAAGAGGGTGTGATTCAGCAGATGACTCCTGCATCTGTGGTCTAGTATATATGTGTGCAGCACATGCAGGTCCCGTGCATTGGGCTGTCCAGCGTTGCTCTGGTGCGATTAGCCAGGCTGCTGTGCTGATGAGCAGGAGGAAGTAGGGCAGCAGAGACCGAATGTAGGATAGAGATAAGAGTTCTAATGCAGGGGGGGTTAGAATGCTCTGTAATGGGAAAGCCAGGCAGTGTGACTATCAGTCCTACAACTGTGAGGTCTCCCTCTCTTTCTCCCTGTTTTTCTCTCTCACACACTCTCCTTATCACTGATCAGGAAAAAAAACCATATTCCTCAGCTTTCACTCTCTTGTTAGAGATGTCCTCATAGCTCCCAGAAAAAAAATCCACCCTTACACACACACACACACGCACACACACACACACGCACAGCAGCTAATGGCAATAGATGGAAACCATGGACAAAGTGATTATTGAAGCTTTCACATATCTTGTTGGCTCCTCAGCACTGACCAAGCCCACGAGCAGGATCCTGTGACACTGTTATTTACCTCATTTTTTCCACAGTGCTTTGAAAGGGGTCGAGAATTTAAAAGAAACTGCCTTTTAAAAGTGTTTGGGGAAGAACAAAAAATAAATCACAATTCACAAACATCCACAAGAGTACGGGTGATGTTAAAATGCAATTTAGGCTAATTGGATTTCTCATTGGGCTTCTTTGTGTGTTGACTTTTTAATCGACTCAAATGATATGCCTTAAGAGGATAGCTGTTGAAACCTGGCTACTCGACCCAATAGAGAATACCAGTTAGAGTGCAGATGTTTTGCCATTTTAGCATTTTCCCTGATATTCTCAAAACCACATTGTAAAACATCAACATACTGAGCTGTGGACAATTTACCTGGACTAACATTTTCTTATATGGAATTCTGAGACCCATCTCCTACATTTTTGTTGCATTTTGTTTTTCTTCCTGAAGTGCGCTAATGACATTTGTGTGGTGTCACCAAAAACAGCCATCATTATTATTCTGTGACCATTTCCAACCTCACATTATCCCTTAGAATTAAACATGCTTTCGTTTCTGGACTGTTAAGACTTGTATGTCAGTGATTTCCAGTTGCAGATTTTTTTAGCTGCACTGTCTTCTACCACTATGGAAAAGCAGTTTGTGCTCAAACATCCTTTGTATGTTACCATAAATGAGTGGAACTGCTAAATGAGGAATAGGCATATTATATATGTTAATTACGGCTGTTAAAAATATCACGTTAACTATTTGCGTTAATTTATTTTCTATAATGCTTTAAAATAAATTGATTGTGCGATTAATTTGAAAATTAAATGCCCCTCTGCATTGCAGTACCACACAATCAGTGGGGGCAGTATTGCGCTACGTCAG
>JBBPDC010000141.1:9250942-9277004 GCA_037974485.1 Hemigrammopetersius urotaenia
GGCGGGACTTTAGTTAGGCTTTGTCCTTTAATTCAAGTTATTTAAAGCTACGTTTTTGTCTTAAGACAGAGATTCTCTCAGGTTTGAAGATGTTATGCATTTTCTATTTAAAAGTAAGTTTTGTTTTTATCTCACAGCTTTTAAAAGTGTGAGAGTTGAGAAAAACCAAATAAACAAAGCCTTCTTTGTAACATTGATGTCTTAGTGTGTTCATTATATATTATATATCGGGTTGACACAGAATTGCGATTAATCACGATTAATTTTTTTCCAGGTTTGCGATTAACTAGTTAGTTTTAATTAATCGCTTTACAGCCCTAATGTTAAAACACTGATTTTCATGACAAAAACAATCAATTCAAAATGGGCTGTTTTGTAGCATATGCTGTGTTTTACATACATCTTTTATTGAGAAATAAATGCATTTTGTGATCGTGTTGAACACAGAAACACACAAAATGCATGTGTGGACTTTGGGGCAGAGAGATAATGTGTGATATTCTTCTCCTGATGTCTCGCTTAATCCAGGAATGAGTGCCATTTGGGTCTCAACTGTGCAAGCTGCCTGCCTCCGCTATAGGATGCTCAATGGCCTCCTCACCCATGATCACCGTCCGGCTCTCTGCCCTGAGGCCACCTGCTTCTCTCCAGCCTCTGAGAGGTCATCAATGCCATTGTCTGTCTCCTTCAGTTCTGTTCTGTTGTGCCCACCCTCCCCCACTTATACCCCCCACCCGATCTGTCTGAGATGAAAATGACCCTGTTGTGAACACGCTTTGAGCAGCCCACTTTCATTCATCTCCTGAAGCTTTTATGACGCGCAAGTGTTTTATGTTCTATTCGCCCCCTCAAGCGAACATTTTCACAGAGAACCCAGTAAAGTGTGAACGAGATTGTATTTCACCAGTGTTTCCCTTAGCCATGTTGCAAATGGCCCTCCACTCCTTGTAAGTCATTTCTGGTCACTTTGTGATGGTGTACCCTGCTGTATGTGGTCTGTTTTACACTGATGGCCCAAATCACCCATCATTACATCCAGTTACTGACTTTCTAGTAAAGATGACGGATGGCCGCTGGTCTCTGGGTCTGGGCCTGTGTCACTGTTATGAGCCATAAAGGAAGACTGCGCTGTTTCACCTCTTGTGTTTGGGCATGTGCGGATGTAATCGAGCGAGCAGCTCATTCTCCTTGTCATTATGAGGTTTGGGTGTGTGGGGTGGGGTGTGTGGAGGCTTGGGAGAGACATGAATTAGCTCATCCACTACCAGCTCTGCTGTAGGAGGGCTGCTGGCTGCTGCTCCGGTTGGTGCCCACTGTCATGTGTTTATTCATATTTTTCATCACTCCTCCAGAATCTAGCCCTACTTCTCTGACTCACTCGCGTATCGCTCTCCAGTTGACTTCTACGCAACGTCTACGCAAATCGATTACGTCTGTGTTGGGACCCGTGTGTGTGTGTATGTGGGAGTGGTGTGAACATGCAGCACTTCCTGCCTAGAAAAGAAGTGTGGGAAGCTTTTTATAACCCGTCTCCTTCACACTTACACTCACTAAACACTGTCCTACATCTTCTGCCTTCCAGCTCAGTGAACACGAAGCACTTTCTTTCCCTCCAGCCCCTCACCCCACTCACACTCAGTTCAAAAAGCTTGCGCTCTTGTTCCTCATTAACAGACTGCAGGCCTCTTCAGCTTTTGCATCTCCTCTGTGGTGCTAATCCGTGCAGTGGTAAAAGGCAGGGGGAGAGAGTGTGTGTTTGTGTGAGGAGGCTGACCTCAGCTGCCTCTGCTTAGACTCACCTTTGGAAGTGGGCTGCAGAGCTCCGCTATCTGACGCTTCTGCCTCAGGCTGCTGTGCATGTGCATGCTTGCTCATGCTCTGTAATTCAAGGTCAATCCGTCTGAAATATCAGCCAGTAGGTCAGATCATTTGCTCGTAAAATGTTCCCATCAAAGCGAAGGCTAGCTCATCCAGCATATAGATGTAACATAGCACTGCGAGAAATAAGACAAGCAGGTTTGTTATACTATGGACTGTTTGTTATACTGTGGACTAAGATGTTTGTTAGTGCCAGTTATATGATTGTAAATTAAACCCACATTAAACTGCAGCAGCACTGGCAAATCATCTGTTTAGAAGTTTTTTTCATTTTTAGGTTTTGTCTATGATTAGGCTTAATCTAGGTCGAGGAAACTGGCGCATACTGTAATATCACATTCATGCCACCACAAGAAGTGCTGGATGTCATAGGGCATTCTTTCCGTTCTGTGCCCTATTTCCAAGTGAAACCCGCTGTCAGGGAGAACCTCTGACCTATTTAAGTGTGTGCTCAGAGATGGATTGTAGCAGTGGGTGAAATATATTATCGATTAATGTTTTTACAGACTCACTATTACACAGTAAGTTTTTGGCAAAAGTCATTACATTTTGAACAATAACCAGCATTAGACCTGACATTCGATTGTCTGACAATTCTTATTTTTGATGCTAAGGAATCTTCACTTAATAGTTAATAAAGGAAAGAGGAAAAAAGAGAGAAAATGTGAAATCCTGTCTCTAGGGTGGTTACCATCTTTGCGGTTGAGATCATTTTGACAGTGGTGTGATTTCGAAATGCAGTTTACTGTGGCATCACATGATTTAAGTTGCTGTTTCTTCTGTTTTCCACAGACATCCTGCAGTATTACCTACAGTGCAGCGTGGGGCAGGCCAACCCTTTCCAGCAGGTAATTCAGAGCTTCTGTCTCTCTCTCGCTCTCTATGTGTCTCTTGGCCTGGTGCAGCCCTTGACATTTATACAAACTCCATAACCTCAAACCTCCTACATCCAGAGCTGCCCTGATTCAGTCCAAGCGTATCTCTTTCGCTCCCTGTTGATGCCTGGCTCTGGAGTCCAGGCTTCAAGTTGATCCACTTTTCCCATACGCCTCCTGCAAGTGAGTCTCTGTATCTGGATTACCCCTCGTTTTCTCTATCACACGCTCTAACTGTCTGTGAAAGAGGCAGTCAAATCTAATGAAGTTGAACTACTGACACTATTTAGGTGAATAATGCATAGAGTCATAAAAATTCTCGCCTCTAATCGTGATTGACTACGGCAGCCCCATTCATTTCCATACACATTTCCTTTTAAATTTGAAAGCAAGTTAAAAGCATAGAGATGTTGTATTGATCTCTCTGTATTGTATTGAGTTTAAGCCGCACTAATGGAGTTAGCTGTTGTGGTGGGTTTTTTTTTGAGAAGCAGCACAAGACTGTACAGACACTATTTTTCCTCCTCAGCCCCTTAATCTGTAATTTTCCAGGCTTCGCTGACATTTTAAAAATAGTACTGTTGCTAAGAAAGCCTGTATTTGCCACCACTTGAAGCTGTCTCTCAAGTATTAATGCGTTGCGAAGACCTTGCAATGCAGTCCGCAGCAGTCAACCAGTAATGGACTTGCACACGCTGCGCTTCTTTCTTCTCCCGCATTTCTCTCTTTCTCTTTTTTTTATTTTCCCATTCCCAGCCGAGACTGATCCAGCAGTAGTGTGGGCAGCTGCTCGCTGCTCTTGCCAAGGGAAGGGTCCTCATGCATAATCCATGCGCGCTCACTGCTGAGGAAGAGCCTAGCGAGTGTGCTACATATCAGCCAGCAAGTGAGAGGAGAGAACCATGTCAGCAGAGAAATGAGAGAAATAGAGTAGAGGCTTTCGGTAGAATGTAGTGTTTCGTAAATATACAGAGCACAAATTTGGTTGCGAGGACTGAGGCAAGATGAGCAGTTGACTTCCAAAGGCTACTGCTTCTTATACATTTGAATATGTTGTATTCGGTTAATTAGGACAGTTACCAACGTACTACTTTCAAATTCGTGAACGCAAACTTCTGATTGTCATAATCCACAATGTATTATTGTATCTCCTTCTCTTCATTCTATTGATATCAGAAAAGTGGGTTATTTATTGTTTGTTGACCCGTGCATTTATAAGTATGGTTAGTCATTTGTACTGACTGTGTTTGTGTTTTGTTGTAGAAGCTGTCTGGAAGCCATAAGGCTCTGGTGGAGATGCAGGACGACGTGTCAGAACTCCTGCGTTCGGCAGTGCGGGAGTACCCACAAACCAAGGTGTTTACAGCTGTATACATAACTTAAGAAATCCAAAATACTGCTGACTGTGCGTGCCCTCACCTCACCTCTATGGCATTCTACCATAATTTTCCGTGACCTGCACTCTGAGAGAAAGTAACGGTTGACAAGCTAGGCATGTGTAAAGGAAGCACGGGCACTCCGTGGCGCAGGAGCGATGTGGAGAAAACTGCTGAGCTTGTGGAAACCCCTGTACACACACAGCTAGTCACAAGCTCTCTATAGCTGCACCTTCACATGGCGTGGTGCTCACATGATGGTGAACTTTCAGACAGTAGTATTGTCCTGTGCGTGAGGAAGTGTAATGTGTGTGTGCTGGCTGCTTTTTTTTTTTTTTTTTTCCCACTGTATTCCACTTTTTGTTAGAGACTAGTGGACTATTCATTATTACTAAGCAAATAGTTGCCATAACCATATAAAAATGCAGAAGTTCCAAATGTCTGTTGTGAAAAGTGTTTCTATTTTCTTTTGCCAAGTTATAGCCTCGGCGTCTCTGCCCACAGAAGTTCAGATTCTGATTACCCTCATCTCAGACTCTGGCCCTCTATGCTTCTGTGCACCAGCTTTCAGTCCACAGTTCATTGTTGTCAAGCTAAATGCTAGTACCTTTCTGAGACAAATATAGAGATAATTGGCAAACCAGACGGCTTACTTTCTTGTTTCAGGGGGATAATAGTTCCTGAAATCACTTTATTTAACATTTGACACTTACCTGGTCTGGCGATGAGCCTGTATTTCAGAGCTTGCTTTAAATGCTTCTTAGAATGATTTCTGCTCTCTCCTCCTTTTACCACCCTGTATTTCAGACACTGTCTTCTACTACTTCATTGCTCGGAGCAACAACTAGTGAATATAATACCTGACCTGAGCCACTAGATTCATGCCAACTTTATCTTTACTGCACACACGACAGCCCGGACATGCACCCGGCCCACTTTAGGTCTGCTGGAGGAGGCCATGACCTTGGATTTAGCCTGTTTGTTTGTGTTATTTTTTCAGAGCAATCTGGAGCAGATTCAGGGGGTTTTGAACACCACTGAAATTGGGCTGCACCAGCTGACCGCCTTAGTGGACTGCCGCAGCCTGCACATGGTAAGTGTGTCTGTGTGTAAGAAACACTCATGTTCAAGACTTCAGTTGGTCTAAGTAGATCAGTTTACTGTATTTATGAGGCCGGTTTACATTTTCCATTTGTTACAGCCTCCATATTGGTTGTTTAAATATAGAATGAATTTCTATTCATTCACAAGATGGTATAAATACAGCTGCCCTGTAAGTGCAGAAACTTACCATAGCACCCAAAACCATTATCTGGGTCCTCTAAAGAGGTAGCTACTCAGGATGGGCATCAGTTGGGCAGGCTCCGTGCCTAAACGGTGTGACTTGATCTGCTGTGACGTTATTAGAGTTGATGGGGCCACTTATAAAGTAGAGTGGGGCTCTTCTGGAGAGCTTCTCAGTGGGTGGTCTGTCAAAAGAGGCTCCACAGAACAAGTGCATGAAAATAGCAGACATTCTCTTTTAGGGTTTCTTATACATTATTCATGTGTTGGTGGTGGTCACACAGTTGCCTGCTCAGCTCGCCTATCTAAAACACCATCTAGCCGCTAGCATGTGTTGTGTACTTCATGACTCATTTTGCAGGAGCATCCCCATTCTTCAGAGCCTATTACCTAGGCTGGATGTTGAACCAAGCTGTCAGTGGCATAGTAATCGCAGATAGTGTGACTAGACTGTGAAGAATAATGGTGTTTTTCAGGAGGGAGTGGCTGCCATGTTGTCACCTGTGCAGGATCTGCAGCACTGCATACAGTTTGGGGGCGAGTTTTCTCTCCTACCTCTGCAGTATATGTGATTATTGCCAGCCCGTGTCTGCTGTAGAGACATTATACTCGTGTACAGTACAGTTTGTGTGGGCAGAGTGTGCGGTTTTATTCCAGAATTAAAGAATATTAGGGTTGTGTATGCAGAAATATTAAGGAAATTTGTGAGAGTGTTTAAATGAATGCCTTAAATTCTGTGCTGTGTATTCTTATGGATTCTACAGATTGGTGCGTTGAATGCAGCATTCTTATGTCTTGCCATGACAATGGGATTTTTGGCTTTGAGCGTGGGTGTGTTTGATCATGGGTTTTTGTCTCATCTCTCCCCATCTCTCTCACTCCCTCTCTCTCTCTCTCTTTCCCTCCCTCTCTCTCTCTCGCTGTCCTTCTCTCACTCTTTCCCTCTCTCCCTCCCGCTTTCTCTCCCTCTCTCTCTCCCTGCCCCTCCATCCCTCCCTCTCACGAGGATGATGTGCAGCACACTGACGTACATCTATGTATGTGTATGTGATGACGTGTGTCTTTCTCTCTCTGTTCATAGTAGTTGGCAGAATTTTGTGCTTCGTGTGTATATAATGCCAATGATGTGTGGGTGTTTCTCTCTCTGCCTCTCTCTAGGACTATGTTCAGGCAATGACTGGACTGTGCTATGATGGTCTGGAGGGGTTGATCTACCTGGTGCTCTTCTCTTTCGTCACTGCTCTGATGTTCAGCTCCATCGTCTGCAGCGTACCTCACACATGGCAGGGAAGGAGGTGAGTGCAGAGAAAAGATGTCATAAAATATACGTCATCCTGTCTGAGAAATCGGAATCAGAAAGCATAACTGATCCCATAGGAAACTGCTTTAAAATTCCACCCTGAGTTTGTTTTGAACTCGGTATCTCGATTAACACGCCGTTGTAAACAGTGGACCATGCAAGGGGTTAAGATGATTTTTGGGTGGGGGGGGGGTTAGGGTTAGGGTTAGGGGGGGAGGAGAAAGTTTTCCTCCTGATTAATGAGATGTTAATGAGGTTTAGGTTTAAGTATGGCATAAAGTGCTCACAAGTGTGGGTGTGTGGATAGGTGTGTGTGTGTGTGTGTGTGTGTGTTCTGGGAACTGTTGTCCTTTGTCATGTCATCTGTTGTCATTTATGTGTCAGCACGGACACATAAAGCTTTCCTAGTAAGCTTCTGGGATGCGCAGACGTGGCTTTTATTATCTCCTCTCTTCATTCTCATTTCCTCTGCAGTCACAGGCCACCAGCCTCACCATGCAGCCTGGTCCTAATCTCATAAAGCACTGTCATTTCCCAAAGACCAGCCCTGCTCCTGGGCCAGGCCTGCTTTAGGGGCAGCTGGGATTAAGCAAGAGCCTAATAAAGAATGAGGTGGAAGAGGCCCTAGCTAAGCTGCTATGTGTAATTAACCCTGCACTTCAGGAGCCATGATCATTTCCTCTCTGTCCCGAGATACCAGGTTAAGCACCAGGCTTTTCCATGGCTGTCAATCATCTAGGCTGCACTGAGCTTCTAATTGGTTCAGCGTAGGTCAACTAAGTGGGGTAACAACATTAGGAGTGTTGAGATTGATCATCACTATGTTAAATGTCCTCAGCCATGGCCATCAACATGTAAAACACATGGATAGCTGATGTCATTTTTTAGTAATGTGAAGTACATTTGGTTGCCATATTGGTATTCCACGCCATGGAAAATGGATGGTTGTCTATAGACAGGTAACCATATTTTGATACAATGAGTGAGCAGAGATGCATCTCTTTTTCTTGTAACATAATCTAAGAGTCTTGTATATTACAGAAAAAGACCCTTAATGTCTGTTCAGCTACTTCATCCTTCCACTCTGGCCCTTATTCTCAGGTCCTTTAGTCATGGTTTCGTCGCAGCTCTCAAGTTTGTACTCTTTTTCGCTAAATGGTATGTTTTAGTGTCTACTGGAGGGCCTGAGTAGCATCTCCTCATAACCTTTTCACTCTGTCCTGTGCATCTTTTTCTGCTGTTGTCTAGCAAAGCTATGCTACAATGCTGGGCTCACTCCTCTGCACTATATTTTATGTTTCTCTGCTTTTTCTTCATTAAGTTAATTTTTAGGGGTTCCAGTTTTCTTTTCCGCTTTTATGTTTTGGTACTTTAATTCATGTGGCCCTATTTTGTGGATTTATTTCTAAATCTATTATTGATTCATAAGAAACATTGAACGTGGGAGCGACACACACACAAATATATATATCTATATAAAATACAATGAAACTCTTTATTTTAATTTATTGTTATTGATGTTGACAATACATTTAAATCTGGCAAATCAATGCAGGCCTTTAGAGGACTTTGAGTGCAGCTGGAGCAGTGGTACAGAAAGTGAACAGTGGCTCTTTGTTTGTCTCGGCAATGGTGCTTCTGATCCTTAATTAGAAGAGTGTTATTTTAATAGACTGATGGACTGAGCTTGGTAGATGAAGCACTATTTTTGCTTCCTGACCATCGTGTCAGGTGCTGGAACATAATAGCAAAAGCACTTTCCTTCCTTGACCAACAGGGGGGGCTCGAGCCAAAAGGATGACATCATCCATTTTCTGATGTCTATTCCAGAGCTGTTTTTTTTCCCCAGCCATCTGCAGTTGAATCCATCAAGCCAGGGTGCTGTAAATACTGCATTCTGTTTGTCTGTGGTTACTGTGTCCATGAGGTTCTTTTCTACTGCCTTGTGTTTTTCTGGACTAGAAACCGACATGTAAAGCCAAGGACAAACTGGCAAGACTGGACGATTGCGATGGTTTGGTTTAGTAATGAATTAATAATAAAAGGTTGGCCTCGACTGAGTGTTTTGCTGTTGAGTTTGCCCACAGTCTGCAATATGTCCGCCCTCCAAAGAGGAAATGGAGAGAGGAGAATAACAGAGCAGGCGCAGCTTCAGTGGTTGCCTGTGGCACTGTGGGCACTGAGGAGGACTGCAGATAGACACACATGTGATCCTGATGTGCCGCAGCTTTTTCAGTGCAGTAGCATAGACAAGCACTCCCTCTGGTGGCTTCTCCTCTTTCTGCTGGTGTTCAAGGGTGTTGCCTGGATGATGTGTGTTCATGATTGTGTGGGGCTGCAATAGTCATTTTATGAAGACGATGGTGATGATTATGGAAATGCGTTTAAATTCTTGGAATCCAGTCTAACATAAAGCAGTAGATTAGATGAATGGTTGGAGCTATTTAATTGTTTTGTTTTGAAAAAAGAAGAGTTTGCGTGTCACTATGACTGCATAATATGGACGAAAGTCCAGGTTGTGATTATGCTGGTAAATATAAATGGTAAATAGTTTTTTATATTATTATCTTTTTACCTGTTATAAAATGTTTCTAAATGAATTATGTTTGGACTGTAAGGATTTGTTAGTCATACACATATGACAACTTTCTGTGATGCAAAACACACTTATGTTATTAGCTGTGTATTGCTTCTAGTGGGTCTCTGGAGTGTGAGTAGTTTGGCCATTTTAGCTTGCTTTTAGCTGCTTCTTATGTTACATGCTGCAATTACAGCTCATTTAATTTGAAGAAATATTGGGTCGGTGTTGGTACTGGATAGATAACGAATACATTTTGATTTAATTGGTATCAGAAAAGTGGACTCATGTCATCTCTAGTTGCAGCCCTAATTGTGTGTGTGTGTGTGTGTGTGTGTGTGTGTGTGTGTTTGTGTGTGTGCGCAGGCCTGATGAGGATGGTGAGGAAGACTCTGGGGCTGCCGGAGGAAGGCAGAACCATGATAATCTGTACCGGGTGCACATGCCCAGCCTTTACAGCTGTGGCAGCAGCTATGGCAGTGAGACTAGCATCCCTGCAGCAGCACACACCGTCAGCAATGCTCCTGTTACCGAGTACATGTGAGTGACACACACACACACTCCCCAGTATGGCATACATTTATATACTTTGAGAGGAGATGGGTGTTGTACACCTGTAGGCGTTTTAGTTGTTGCTACTTAAATTCATGTTAACATTTGTTGTCAGCTGTCTGTCTTAATGTATGTGAAGAGGCATCTGGCTCTTCCCCTCCGGCAGACTGACTGGATTCTCGCAGTTTAATTTAAAACTTATTGTCCAAAAATAAGGTGGTCCCTGCACATATTTCAGTTACTCTGCCCCCTTCATAGGCAAATAAAGGACAAGAATAGCCCCCTAACAGTTGCAAGAATTTTGTTTGTGTTTAGTCATTTTGATTCCTTTGTACTACACACTATTTGCCCCATGGATTAGCTGCCGGCCCCAGGGAGGCCTGGCCATCCCTGTGATCTGGGCACCGCTGTTCTGCTACAGCTCCCCTGCAGCTGTGGCTCTGTACTCAGAAGTAGGTGTGGAGAGCTACCAGCTGGGGGAGCCAGAGATCATTGTCAAAGACGGTGTAAGACCAATGATCTATTTTCTGGCAGGTCTGCCTTACTCAAGATATCCCAAAGCCAAGCCTAACACATCTGACCTCATAAGAGGTTTGATATTTGCTTTAAATTGGCACTTATATCTGCAAGGGTGGTATAAACATATAACAACATTGAGTACTCTCAACATAACTACCTGTTAACCTACCTATTAAAATACTACCCAAAATAAGCATTGATTTTCACAACTCCCACAAAATTACTAAAAACGCCCATCCCTATATCATATCTAGCATATCTACATGTAGGACGATTCTTAGTAACCACTGAGCTAGAGCTTTTCTCACACTTTCTTTTTTTTAGAGAGGTTTTTCTTTCAGAGTATTCTGCTGGGTGTGTTACGTGCGTGTTCATGCATATGTATGCCTCTCCTTCGTCACACAGGACGCAGAATGCTAACTTCCAGAATCCCCGCTGTGAGAACACTCCCCTCATTGGGAGAGAGTCACCTCCTCCCTCTGTAAGTGTCTGACTTACTTAACACTCCTTAGTGAATGACTACACACACATCCACCCACTCATACACACAAACACACACACACACGCTCCACAGGCTCGATTTGACAGCCTTTTCGTGGGTAGACGCACCTAATTCAAGCCACTCTGTGGTAGGCTTCTTAACTTTTTGAGGGTTCTTATACAGTAGACAATGCACTTAACGCAGAGGGAAAGCAAGAAAAGGGCACTACAGTTAGAAGACCTTCTGTGTGCGTTAGGAGACTGAAGCGTCTGCCGATGGACTGTTCTGGACAAGCTGCCAACCAGGCTTAGAGTTTGGTGGGATCACACAAACAGGGACCTGTTAGACCTTTCAGAAGTGGTTTACTGTCCCAAACTGGCACTACCTCGGTCAGAGGATATAAATGCCAGTTCCGGGTCAGTGTTAATGCGATGCTGATGGTAGAGCTAGACGGAGGAAGAGTCACTTGGTTTGCGCAGTAGATGATGAGGACTGTGAGCTTGCTGTTTTCAGTGGACTCCCATTAACACTGGGATCATTCTGTCGTGTGCCCTCACCCCACATCCTCTTTCGTGCTGTGCAT
Organism: Hemigrammopetersius urotaenia; assembly: GCA_037974485.1. Lineage (NCBI taxonomy): Eukaryota > Metazoa > Chordata > Actinopteri > Characiformes > Alestidae > Hemigrammopetersius > Hemigrammopetersius urotaenia. The sequence continues at coordinate 9,262,369 of JBBPDC010000141.1, forward strand.
GCCCTCCCCCAGCTCTTATGGCCGTCTGTGAATGGAGATGGACACTGTGTGTATCTGCTCTACACTCTCGTCATTTTTTTTTTCTTTTTTTTCTTTTGTTCTTTTTTATTTCCCCCTTTTTTTTCTGCTCTCCTCCCCTCTCCGCTGCGCAGTCATATCAGACTGCCACGGACGCTACCCAACAGTGCAGCTGGCAGTTAAAGGCCTCGGAAAACTCCCCCTCGGCTTGGTAACCGCCGCTGCCGCTTCAACAGGTACTAAACATGCCCACCCCCCATCCACCTCTATGTACTGGCCTGTCCTTCTCCATCCAACTGAAAACAGACTGTGTTGAATCCTCCCTTGACCTCTTGTGCCTGACCAACACAAGCCGTGCCTCTTCCTCCTCCAGTGTGTGTCATGGTGTCCCTTACATCACCTGTGGGCAGCACTGTAGCTCCTTCCGGTCCCCCTCTCTTCACTCCTGTTGTCAGTAGAGAGCCAAACTCCGAGATTTGCGTATCATGTTCTGTGGTAGAGTGCAGGTCGTGAGTTCTTGTTAGACACCCTGTGTGCTAAAATGGATTACTCATTGCTTTGGTCTATAGTTGTGATTAACAAGCAACTGTTTATCTATTTTCCACCACATCTCTCTCTCTTGCTGCCTCAACTGGGGCAGGTGACTAGGCCACATTCTCTGTCATTTTTGTGGAAGGAAAAATAATTAAGCAATGAGGATCAGTAGAAGCAGACCATGTTGTGTTTTTTGTTTTGTTTAGTTTTTTTAATGGTCAAGTTAACTGCAACTGTACTTTAACAAGGCATCTGTGCCTGATCTGTCCATATCCTCACTGGGTGTGTGTATTTCTGAATGTGTCAGGTTGTTTGAGAACAGAAGATTCTATTTGTAGCACATAAAATAATTCTATCAGATGGGTCTCGTCTGCCACACAATCTGACAGTTTTAAGCTGCGTGATGTGATTGAGATTCTGGGAGCCATGCAGTACCTCAGTAAACCCGCTCCTTCACTGTTTCCATTCCTTATGGTCTCACATGCTGTCACACATGCTGTCAGACTCTGCATTTACATTTACAGTATTTAGTAAATGCTATTATCCAGAGCAATGTATATGGGTCCCTTGTAGTCCCCCAAAAACATACAAGTAAGCGTTAAAATTAATAGTCGCTAGAAGTCTAAGATTCTACCAGGGGTCCCTGTCGGATCACACACACAGTCTATGTTTGTTGTTAGTTAATGACATGAATATGTGCATTCCACTACTTTGGTGCCAAAGCCGAGAAAAGTCTTGAATGCATATCTTCAACCTTTGAGAAGAGGTGGGTCTAGTCAGGCTGTGCATAATGCAGTAAGAGGGCAAGCTCAGTGCTGAAAGGTATGATGGAGGTGGGCCATTTTTGGCTTTGTAGGAAAGATTTAGAAGTCTAATGCAAGCAGCCACAGAAAGCCAGATGAATCAATGTTAGAGAATGAATATACAGAGAAGGATGCAAAAGATTATTGGGATTACTGCCCCTCTGAAAAAGGGCACATCTTCTAGGATGGTGGAATATGTGTACAGCCACTGGAAAAATACATGTTAATAAAAACAGGCTGAAACAAAAAGAGCAAAGTTGGCTGCTAGCTTAGTTAGAATACAGACACAAGAGAATAGGGGTAGCTACAATACAAATTGTAGACCGCTACAGAAAGTGTCTTTAGCAGAGTATGTGGCTATATGTAGTACCTGACAACTCAGGCCAGGTGCAAGCAGCGTACGTCTAAGCTAGCTAGCAAAGAGGTAGCTAACTCCACAGCAAGGTAGACGCTTAGAAGATAGCAAGCAAGTTACCACTTAACATCATGTTGAAGAATGACCAGACCGAGACCGAGACCATCACTTGGAGATTCCATTTTGATTCCTGTTAAGTGTTAAATGAAATTGTTTGTCCACGTACAGGGCAGCCTTTCAGAATCCTGTTAATTAGCCTTTACTAATTAGCATTTATTCAGCTCAAAAGAAATCAAACACTTCATTTCTGCCTTTTGAATCTGTTTGTGTGATAATATGCCAGTGATTGGGTAGTATGCCCACCTATGTCTACTTGGAGTTTGTTCATACTTTCAGCTGTTCATATGTTTAGTTGTATGTAAACCGTGATCTCATCGTTAGAAATAGCTCACATAATCACGGATGCATTGCTTTGCATTTTAAAATTCTGCATTTTAGGCTATTTTGGGTTGATTGACATTAGTTTCATTCACAGATTGGATGATGAAAGTAAGTCCTTCCCTACCACTGGCGTGTTTGATGTGTGACCCAATTTCAGTGTAGCACTGCGGCAGAAATGTTTCCTTTACAAGGCTGTTGAAATGATTGTGTGTGTTCTAATGCTAGTCAAGTCCTTTTCAAAAGTCCTGTTCAATTCTTGTGTGTCTGTGAAGACCACCTATTTTTTCTAGTTTCCATAAACTGCCTTAGAAATGTGGAAAATAGAGCTTTTGTCAGAAAACTATAGCATCCTTTTTAATATTCTGTCTGCCTACTGTCACATATAACATTTTTAAAGACACTGCAGTTTGATTGGTTGTCTTTAGAGCAGTTATTCTCAAACTGATCTATTAAGCGGTCCTTAAAATGAATGACAATCACAATGTGTAATCCAGAAAAGCAACTTAAACTAGGCAGAGGAAGTCTAGTAGTAGTACAGTAAACAAGTGTTGTACACCTGTGGTCCTGGAGGGTCAATGTCCGGCACCATTTGGTAGTTTTCTCAGTTAACACACAATTTGAAATGTTGTTTCTAAGCAGCAAAATAATCAAACACACTAACCCTCCAGGACTGGAGCTATATAGCCCTGGACTTAACTTTGGATTTTACACTTATTCCTTCTACCCAAGTTTAGCATGCTTTTCGCACAAGTACTGATGATGGCTAGTGTCTGTGAACTCTAGCTTTTAGCTGGAGGTCCCAACAATCATGTCGTAACTTTTTGGGTTTATCCTGTTTATCGACTACTGTCTTACTGAGTTTTGGTGCATGTGTGGTCAAACCTATTGTTTAAGTCCTTTGCTTATGGCACATTTTTTTTGCCTGTACTTTGTCTCTCTGCAGTACACGTCCAGCATGAGGGCCAAGTACCTTGCCAACGCCCGGCCTGACCCCAACAGCACCCCTGCAGCACACTAGAAAAACACTGGGCCCTCTCCTCTCATCCTACACCAACATTTGTACACACACACACAAACCCACATCCACTCAAAAGATGAGCTCCTGTTCTCACGGCCCAAGCAGATGTCAGCATCCAGAACCCAGCCCCGCCTCATTCCCCAAGCCCACCCATCCAGTCGCTTCAGACCAGAAGGTGCACTGGCCCTTTTGATGTGCGCTCACCAAGACCAATGGAAGCAAGGGCATCCTTGCATCATGGAAATGCACTCACCAGAGCAGAGGGCCCCTTCTGCTGTTTACAGATGGCTGGCCACAGTCCCAACCAGAGCCCAGCAGGCAGAGCAGTGGGTTACTTCTAACAAGTGTGTGTGTGTGTGTGTCTGTGTGTGTGTGTCTGTGTGTGTGTGTCTGTGTGTGTGTGTCTGTGTGTGTGTGTGTCTGTGTGTCTGTCTGTGTGTCTGTTAGTCTGTACTGCCCTTGCTTTCTTGTGGTGCTTTTGCCAGAGGACCCTAGAGCCCCATAGGTACACAGCCAGAAGAGGGTGATGGGCCTCAAATCACATTCCTGCATGACTTCTTCTATAATGTGACGACCTCTATTACATAGGATTTCTAATCTTTGACATACATCAGTGACATCTACTCTGAGCAGCTGGACAGGTAACACGATATGAACTCCACAGCAGATGTACATGTGCTCTTCAGTCAGAAGAGCTAACGTCTGCATTTGCAATATTAACTAATGAATTACTGGACTGGTGTGTGAACATGTGTTTTTAACTTCACTGATGCAGTGGTGCTAGACATCCTAACGAAATTGGAAAAGAATACTGCCATTACGTGTATCGAAAGGGAAAAAGTAGCAATAGCCAGCTTGGGGGTGAAAACCGGGCTTGGGTTTTAGCTCTAGTTTAATATTTCATTGTGAGCTCTGTTTTAAGTGGCATAGAGTTGATGATAAAAAGCTTTGGCCACCCTTGGAAAGCCCCCATGTTTATCCTTCCTGTTTGCTACAATATGGACTGCATATAAACAACCATTTGGAGGTCTCTAGTGTGGTCCAAATGAGACCAAGCTATCAACTTTACCCATGCTGGAACATTCGCAAACAACACTGCAGTCCCTGCAGTTGAGAAAGAGGTTGAACTCTGATTCAGCTTTGGTGGGTTACGCCACCATTAACTGGCATTTTGAGTGCTGTTTGGGTCCTCGAGTCTCTTTCAGCTGAATCTACTTTTCATCGTAGCCACTGGAAAGCAAGGCTGAGATAGCTTTAGCCGCTGTTGATGTTTTCTACACATTACAGTTATCACAGTACTCTCCAACTGTGGAGTCTCTGGGGACCACTTGTTACTTTGCTCTTACATGTTTCTGCCTATGGAAATGACAGGTTTATTGGTTATCTATGACATTTCTCTTGCATGCTTGCAGCTGTTCTTCCTCCGCAGGAGGATTCATCAGTAAAATGTGTCACCACTGTTGTAAAGAAGAAAAAAAAATCCATGTACTTGAGAACTTCTCTGTACTGTACATGAACAATGAACTGGACAGACTGCTGAGCAAGCTTGGACACGGACTTTGCTGTCCAGGTTTCGTTTTTCCACATCTGTGAAGCAGTAAGGACTCGTGGAGGAGAGATATTTCGTGATTTCTGCACTCCCAAAGAAAGGAAGGCTGCCTCATTCTGCAGTTGGGCGCTTTTGAGACTCTTTTTCGGTCACACTGTATGATTCCTGCCAAGGACCAAAATGTCCAGGGATTTTTCTCACCGTGGCACCACAACAGGGTTCATATTTCTGACGCATCCTTGAGTGCTGATCTCAGATCAGTAGATTCTCATCCATGTAGTAGTTCTTGCAGAGCAAAACTGGCCGCTTTATACATATGAACCTAAGGCTACAGTGGTTGGAAAAGACATCTGGTCCAAGGAGAAAGTGCCATATGGAAGTGTGCGCTGTCTCCTCAGAAGACCTTCTGTCTCTCTCTCACACATACATACACACACACACACACACACTGCAGCAGGACACACTATATCTTCTCTGCTCTGGATGTCTTACACTTAGGTTTGGATGCGGATTGTCTCTTGCAGTGGCTAGTGAGTTGGTCATCAGTCTACACTTCTCTTTCGCTGCCGGAGATGATGTTCTGAGCCACTGTCTGGAGTCCTCTACACCAGTGTGGGCCAAGCAAACACCACTTCAAGTGAACTCTCCCATTTCATAGAAGAAAAAAAGCCACAGGGGGGCAGACTGTTTTATGTACAGCTGCTTTCCAAGAGGTATGCATGCTGCATAGGGACATGTTTGGAACAAGTCATACACAACAAAGTCTAAGCTCCAATGTAAGGTTCCTATGGAGAGACCCTAAACATGAATAGGGAAAAGAGCAAAAGGGAATACTTAAGACTTAAGGGAAAAAAGCCTGGGTTATTTGTGTCATTAGCTCATACCTGAACATCATTCGCTTTCTGGACTATGTGAATTGTTCATTTACTTCTCTGAGGCATGGTGACCTTTCAATGTGGAGTGTGAAGTGTTCTCGTGTGCTACTGATGCTTGCATTGGGTTTCTTGATCGATGCTTTTCTTGCAATCAATAACGAGGCAAGTTTCCTCGTCTGTGCCAACAACCAAACCACAATTCCTTCCCTGTATCTTTTAAATGTTTCACATGTTTTAAATGGGCCTTTTTTGTACATTCACACAGCTCTGCTTAGCCTGAGCGACCAAACTACTCACCTGTGAACATGAGCCCGACATTTTAAGAATTGTACTTTTTTTCTATGTGAATGATCATTTGTTAGTGAGGCAATATTTTTTTTCTGTTTTTTTTTTTTTTGTTTTTACATCAGCATACTCTGTTAATATCGTATTGCTAGACCAATGTATATACCATATATAATGCAATGCAAAATGAAGAAAACGGCTTGTCAAAGACAATGAATTTGCAGTACCATAGTGCAAACTGTCACATCTTTGGTTTTTTTTTTTGTTTGTTTGATTTTTTTTGTAGTCTTTGTGACAAATTTTTAGAATGATTATTAGGAAGCACAAAAGAAGAACGTTTGTCTCATGTGAATAAATGAGTTTGGTATTTCATTGAATTGTTTTGATAAAAACTTCACTGTAGAATTCTTTATTTTACTTTTCTTTTGTTTATTTTTTGCATTTACTAAAATATTGTACATGTTAAACCTGTGGTTTTATTGAGCTTGATCTCAGTGTTTTCAGATTAAAGTACATTAACTGATGACTGGTGTCTTTTTCTCAGACTTTTTTGGGTGATCACTCTCCGAGGTCATTAGTGTTGATTTTAGATATGTAATAAAAGCTAAAGGGTATAGAGGAACTAGAAATGTTCACTTCCACAGCCAATGATCGTTCAGTGTCTTGTTGATGTGTTGGTTTCACTTGTCTGATTCTTTTTGTGGTTAAATTTGTCAAATCAAGGCTTTTGATTTTGAAGTTAGATTGAACATTATGGTTTGTTGTGGAGAGGATGATCACAAGACGATATAACTTTCTGCCATATGCTGCCACATTTCAGCTAAATTTTCCAGGGGTCTGCAGACCCTTATATCCTCAGATAAGCCCTTTGGCTTGCTTTGCATCTTTGTCATTCACTTTAAACCTTTCTGACTTTCTCTGCTAGACAAAATGGCTGACGCTACCTCGGCCCAGTTCTGCAGCAGAACCACTAGATGGCAGCATAACAGCATTAAAGTCAGACAAAAACAAACAGGAATTTCACTACTGAAATATTAATGCTATGCAGACTCGTTCTTAAATCATCTTTAAATAAAGAAAACCAAGCGTGTAATTGATGAGTATCCTTTCAATTTTATGACACTTTTCAACCCTCACGATTTCGTTAAATTAACAGCTTACAGGAAGGTGCATAAATTTCATGAACGGATAAACCCATCTAAAAGTGATAATTCAACTGCATATATTTTGGAGAGTTGATTATAATTATATAAAGTTTCTATTCTACAACTTAAACAAAAATTGTGTTCTAATCAAATTCCTAAGAGGCTGTTATGCTAATCTGTTGGATTTTGTCAGGTTCACCTGGTGCAAACCTGTGCAGAAGACTGAGAATGAGAATTTGGTACTTGTATATATTATACAACCCCAAATCAGAAAAAGTTGGGACAGTGTGGAAAATGTGAATAAAAAAATAAAGCAGTAATTTATAAATTTCCCTTAACTTTTATTTAATTGCAGACAGTATGAAAACAAGATAATTCATGTTTTTTTCAGTCAACATCATTTGATTTTTAAATAAATATCCATTCAGGCTTGCAACACATTTAAAAAAAAGTTGGGACAGTACATTTACCACTTTGTACAGTTCCCCTGTCTTTTAACAACACATATGTTTAGGCATTGAAGAAATCAAGTAACTAAGTGTTGCAGGTGTTATTTTGCCCCATTCTTCCTGCAAACAATTTTTTAGGTGCGCAACAGTACGGGGTCTTTGTTGACGCATTGTCATTTCAAAATGCGCCAAACATTCTCTATAGGAGACAAATCAGGACAGCAAGCAGGTCAATCAAGCATCCGCACCCTCTTCTAACGCAGCCATGCCATTGTTATGCACGCAGTATGTGGATTGGCATTGTCTTGCTGACATACGCTTGGGGTTCCTGGAAAAGACGTTGTCTTGAAGGCAGCAGTTTTAGCTGGCATTTCCTAATGTAACTATGTACTGTAGTGCTTGAGAGTGACTTCCTGAAGTAGTCCTGAGCTCATGCAGTTATATCATTTACTGATGAATGACGGTTTTTAATGCAGTGCCGTCTGAGGGCTCGGAGATCACGGCCATTCAGTTTAGGCTTGCGCCCTTGGCCTTTGCGCACGGTAATTTCTCCAGATTCCCAGATTCTTTTCACTAAGTAATGCACTGTAGTGGGATAAATGCCCAAATCACTTCCTATCTTTCTTTGAGAAACATTTTTCTTCATCATTTCAGGTTTTTGCCCGCACTTGGTGGCAAACTGGCGGCAAACTGGCGATCCTCTGCCCATCTTTGCTCCTAACGGAGTAGGCCTTTCCTCGATGCTGCTTTTGTACCGAATCATGATTGCAATCACCTGTTAACACCAGTTTCAAATCCCATGATTTTTTAGTAATTATACCTCATTACTACCCCTGAATTGCCCCCGGCCCAACTTTTTTTGGAATGTGTTGCAAACCTGAATGGCAAGAATGGATGTATATTTACAAATCAAATGATGTTGACCAAAAAAACATGAATTATCTTGTGTTCATACTGTCTGCAATGAAATAAAAGTTAAGGGAAATTTGTAAATTTTTATTTGTAAATATTTTTTTATTCACATTTTCCACTCTGTCCCAACTTTTTCTGATTTGGGGTTGTATGTGAATTGTACTGCAAGTTGGTCACATGACTACTCTTACTACTACTACTACTACCACTACTACTTATAATAATAATGGGACTGATGGGACAGCTCTATTAACATACTTAACACAGTATCAAGTATTGATGTCATTAGAATGTCACAGCTGTACACAGTAGTTTCATTTTTTGAAATGGAAGCACTGTGATCCTGTATATTCTCATATTCATGTTGTCAGATGTTTATGATGGTCCAAGTGTCAATATTTACCTTTTCATGAAAGAAGTTACATACTGTAAATAACAGAAAAATAATTAGCATGAAAAGACAACAGTTACTTCAGTGTGAAAGGAAAATGATAACTCATTCATTATGTAGTATATAATACATTTCCATGTGAAATCTGGTATCAAGGAGGGTCTGTGAGAAGGTTTGTTCGCTCAGGTTGCCTGAGAGTGTGATGACAAACATGATGTTAAAGGTTAATATTTTTTTGCCCTGCCCACCGGTGCATGGCGATTTAATGAAAAACCACAAGACGTTTTGGGGATACATTAATTTTGTCTCTTTTTATATGAAACGGAGGCGGTGTGCTGGTCTTTCAATTTTAAATCTAGAAATCCACGTTTTTATAATTATTGAGATCTGGGGCTATTCATACATTTTCTATCAAACGATGCCCCTGGTTTGATACATTACCATGCTTAATATAATCGTGACACCAAACTAGCAAGGTAAAAAAGGCAAATTAGATTTTAGATGGACTGTTATATCTTCCCAGCAGCCTTTTCTGACCTAATGATAGTTGAACTGGGTGGGTAGCACTGGTTCGAACTGCCTTGACTGGACAAGGTGCTCTGTCAGTGTGAAAGTCAGGTTTTTGGGGGAAACTTCGGCATGGCAAGGCAAATGTGAATGAGAATTCTGGGTAGGGCGAAGCCTTCAAGAACGCTTCATCTAAAAGTTTAAATATAACGGGGTTTCTAAGCGATTGGCAAAAAATGTACAGCTAAGATGTTGGGTGCTAAGGTCCAGAGGTCAAAACTATGAATTAATTACATGTACCATGAAAAGAGACTTGATTTTACAATTTTCCCCATAATTATACCAAACAAGTATTAAGGGGTTCTTTGAATTGGATTAGGGTTGGAAGCGACTCTCACACGCTAATATAAACCATTATGTCATTGATATTTCCCTACACATGTAGATACGTTTCAAAATTTTGTTACTATGAAGTACAATTAAACTATGTTTTTAAAATAATCATTAGACAAAATGTATTGGTGTAAAATAAACTATCTGTTGATTAAGGCTGAATTTGTAATCTTACCTTTCAACTAATGTACAATAAACTCAGTAAACACAGGTATACAATATAAAACTCAAAAAAGTGGATGAACCATCAAGCTAAAATTATTTTCAGACTAGAGGACTCAAAAGATATGTAACTAATAGTGTTCATGAAGAGACTCCCTTTCACCTCTAGGTGTCGATATTTGCTCAGGGAACAGTCATTTGATTTTAAGTAAACAGCTTTTGAAAAACTAGAGACTGGGCTCCATGTGTCCTGGGCCCTTTCTTAAGGTTATTGATAGAACACACAAATGCAAAAACACATAAACAACGGGATTGTTTCTGAGGTCCAGATCCTTGTCCAGTTTGTTTGTCCAGTCAGTGATCTGGGATTACATCCCCATTAATCATAAGAGGTAGGTCATGTCTTGTGTTGTGTTCATTCAGTTTGTATTTTCAAAAATGTGTACTTATGATTAATGAATAACACTTACCAAAGTTGTGATTTACCAAAACGGTTAGTGGTCACAGGAAAAGGAAAAAACATTAACCTTTGGAGAAAGTTGATGCAAATTATTTGGACCTTGTCGGTTGGTCCATTTTTCACATAATTTTTATATTTATATAATAAACACACACAGAGGATAACGTAAGTGTTGAACACATCACCAATTAAAAAAGTAAATATATTTCTAAAGGTGCTTTTGACATGAAATGTCAGTAACAACCCATTCAATCTACACCTGCAAAGAAATCAAACCATAGATGTCCATACATTAAGTTATGTGTAATAAAATGAAATGACACAGGGAAAAAGTACTGAACACGCTTACTGAAATGTATTTCATACTACATACAACAGCATTTGTTGGTGATGACAGCTTCAAGATGCCTCCTGTATGCAGAAACTAGCCGAATGCATTGCTCAGGTGTCATTTTGGCTCATTCTACCACACAAACAGTCTCCAAATCCTGAAAGGTCCATGGGCCCCTTCTATGAACTCTTTAGTTCTTTCCATAGATTTGCTAGGATTCAGGTTTGGTGATTGGCTGGGCTATTCTAGTGGCTTTATTTTCTTTCTCTGAAACCAGTTGAGAGTTCCCTTGGCTGTGTGTTTGGGATCATTGCTGAAACGTCCACCCTTGTTTCGTCTTCATCAGCCCCACACCATGATGTTCCCACTTCCTAAAATCAATGACTGTATTCTCCTAGTATTTCATGTTGTTCAGCAAACAAACATGCTTCAACATGTCTTTTTTCAGCATGGTGAGCGTGCTACACGCCATGGCGGGTGAGTGCATTACTTATTGTTTCCTCTGAAACTACTGTACCTGCTAAATCCAGATCTTTCAGAAGCTCTCCACAAGTGGTCCTTGGCTCATGGACAACTCTTCAGATGATTCTTTTCACTCCTCTGTCTGAAACCTGGTCGTGGCCGGTCTATGGTGAAATTATGTTATTTCTACTTCCGGATTACGGCCCCAACAGTGTTCACTGGAACCTCCAGTAGTTTAGAAATTCTTCTGTAACCAGTGCCACCAGTATGTTTTGCAACAATAAGGTTGCAAAGGTCTTGAGAGCTCTTGGGTTTTACCCAACATGAGATGTTTCTTGTGTGAGACCTTGGTAATGAGACACCTTTTTATAGGCCATTAGTTGGAAACTGATATTAATTTGCACTAAGTGGCAGGATTGCTTTTTAAGTGCTGAGAGATTTGTCTCATGACTTACGATGCCTTTTAGCACCTTCCTTTCGTCATGCGTTTAATACATTTTCCTTGTGTCATTCCATTTTATTACACATAACTTCATTTATAGATACCTATGGTTTGATTTCATTGCAGGTGTGCATTGGACGGGTTGTTGCCAACATCTGATAAGAATGTCATATCAATAGCACCTTAATAAATATATTTGCTTATAAAATTGGTGAAAAATTGTTATATATATATATAGGTTTGGTCATAAGTGGAACATTTTGTGATGTGTGTGTATGAAATGTACATGTGGATAGATAGTTAGCAAACACATGATTTCTGAAATAAATTAACTTGTCCATTTTTTAGCAATACTTTTTCCATGATTTTGTTCTGTGGGTTTATTATCCATATTATTCTCTGAAACATTTTTTAATTTATCATATGGGATCAGTAAAGGTTATCTGATCTTCCTTTATCTTACAAACTGAACCAAAAACATGAAATTCTGTGGTAGGAGCCCATTTGTGCTCTGTTATTGTATGGTAGTCTGATCCTCTACAAAAGGCGGGAGGCAGAAAAAAAGAGAGGGGAGAAGAGTGAGAAAGGCTGAGCTGTGCTGCTGACCTCAGTGGGGTGACTGCAGTCAGGAGGTCAGTGTCACAAACAGGACAGAGGCCCACCATAGTATGCTTCCTGTAGATTGTCAGGCAGCTGCTGCCTCCCTGAGGCTTGTGCTGTGGGAGTGTGTGTGTGTGTATGTGTGTGTGTAGAGAGAAAAGGAAAATGGCAGACTATAGCAAAAACAAAGATCGCCCACAAGCACAAACTGTGGAGCAGTACAAAGTGGGCCTTTACGCTGGTCTTTTTATCGCGACTTGTCACATTGTACTGAAGAAGCATTCAGGTCTATTTTTGCAGCTCGGCCAGTATTCAGAAAGGTCTTTTTGTTGTACTGTTGATAGGAGTTGCATCCAGAATGAACATTCTGCATTGGGTTTGTATTAATTATCTCCATATGAAAAGGTCTTTCTTCGTGGACCTATTTACGCACATTCGAAGCTCTGGCACATAGACTGAAATCTGAATGCTTGTTAATTATGCATTATTCCCAACTGCATTTGAATTTAAAGTTCTACAATGATGTCAGCCTGTAGGCATGCAAGCTTTCAAAGTTCATAACTTTACACTATGGCTGTGGGTAATCCAATAAATTAGGCTGCTGTACATCTTCTAATGTCTGGCTTGTCTTTCTATCTTGAGAGGAAAGAGACGTGTCAAACTCCACGTCTTCACACGCTTGCTGAGGGACTTTTTCCCTTTGGTTTAAAGCAGAAGGCGTTTATTAAATAAGTGCGGGGAACATTTTCACACCTCCTAACTTTTAAAGAAGTAGGAACAGGGCCGTTGCTGCACTGCAGAAATGCATGATAAGTGCGCAGAGCAACCCTGGCTGATGCAGGCGAGGTACAGGGGTCAGCTCCAGGTTAAATAGTGGTTTCTAGAGCTGAAGCAGTGGTTTTCAGACCAAATGACTCATAGTTTCTCTAAAGCTATTTGAAATAATTTTTTTTTTTTTTTTCAAAAGCCACCCCAACCATCACCAGCCCTACCGTCACTGTTTTCTTTACACTACTCGCTCACATGGGTGGGCTTGTTTGACTATCACAATGTGATTCCAGTCTGGTTAACAGGCTGACAGTGCCAGGCAGCATTGAGAGGAAAAATAATACCAAAGCAGACATTGTGTTTGTTTGGCATCCACCACGACTTACACGTGTGTGGGTTTTGGTTTAACGGCAGTGAGGACCAAGGAAAGGCATCATCCGGATTCTGACCCTCATACAATGATGGAAGACAGATTTTAATGTACTTCCATGGCATTCATTCACTTCACCTCTACACACAATTACTTCTCAGTTTGGTATAAATAAAAGTATCTATTCATAAGCATGCACAAAAGTATCTTATGCACAAAAGAGGACTTAGTAAGCAACGGTTAGTACGTAACGATGTCCTTTGGGGTCAGTTTGACACCAGGCTGTTTCAGCTGCATGAAATATATAAGAAATATCAACATTTTATACATAGTTGTGTTGGACAATGTAGTGCTCAATATTTAAATCTTGAAAAACCTTCCTTCTGCCAAAATCGAATATTATCGAACAGTAGCTGTGGGAGTGTGAGAACCACTGATAGTTCAGATGATATGGGGGAGGGGAACTTTGATATTTCCGGCGCTGTAGGAGCCTTTTTTCATGTATGCTTTATTTAAAGCACTAGTTAGCTAGTCAACAAAGAAACAAAGTATAGTGTTATTTCATGCTAATGAAAAGCTAAATATAAAATAAAATATCTAAAATAAAATATAGACCTGTTTTGCCGTTATATGTGCCCCCCTAAAAACACACTGGCCCTACCTCTGCCCCCCTGGTAAATTTGGTCTAGAACCGCTACAGACCTACCGGTCCAATTTCTTTTCCACTAATATGTCCCAGTAGATCTCTTCATTTAAGCTTCCTTGACATTCAATGCCCCAGTACAGAGATTCACCCTTTTTCATGATGTTTCCACCTCTCTACTCACTGATAGTCTGCTGCACTTAAGATAACATGCACAAAACCTCTGTCTCCAAATGTAATGGGCTGAATTATTGGCAGTCAGTTTTATGTTTGTTTTATCTAACTGGTGTACATTATTGTGCCCATTCTTCTGATTTATCTAAACTCTTGAAGAGATGTGCATTGTTGTTCTTTTAATGTTTAGGGTGTGATGTGGGAATGGAGATGGTTGAGGTTCAGTTCATTGTTTATTTTGCTTTGTGCGTCTCTTGTTGCTGCTGCTTGGTCATCTGACTGGGAACAATTAGTTGTGGTTCCATGAACTTTCCACTTGCATATTATTGAACCGGTTGTATTGACAGTGATGTTTACTACAAACATAAATATACGTACATATACATACACACACATATATATATACACACTACTCACAAGTTAGGGATATCGTGAGAGACATAATGAATGTCACACATACGGTGTTTGTTTTACTTCAGACATTTTTGGCATAGGGAGGCAATTGTATTGGGGTGATAGACACACCTCATTTTGTGTTTTCCATGTAAT
>JBBPDC010000141.1:9277104-9317155 GCA_037974485.1 Hemigrammopetersius urotaenia
CCCTTAACCCCAAGTTGCTCCAGGGAGACTGTCCCCTGTAGTTAGGGAATGGAAGTCACTTTGGATAAAAGCATCTGGTAAATGTACAAGAGAACTTACTGAGGAGAACTTGCACTTTGGAATGTCTTCAGGTCTGATCAGATGCTGAAGTCCGAACTGCAAACTGTAAGTGATTAATCATTTTTGTATAAAAGATGCATTTGTTAAAAAAATAATCTCTAGTTGCTCATTTAATTTATTTATACTAGTTTCTAGCAGTGACTTGTGAATGTTTATGACATTAGTGAGCACAAACAGTCAATGAGTTGCTCATTCTCCAACCAATCTTGCTCTGTAGCCAGAATGCTAGCATCCTACTACTACCTGTCTACTGTAGAACAATGGAAAATGTTGGCAAACAGACCCTTTCTAGTTTTACAGTCATTCTTTGATAAAATGGGAAAATAGGAAGTTATCCCGACCCTCATACACTGGTTCTGGTGAATCTTTGGAGAACTTTGACATATTTCAATCGCATGTTCAACCAATAGCACTGGCTGCACTGGCTGCATTGACGAGAACAATGTATTATTCGTATTTTTATTCATTTGGCCCCATTTGGGTCCAGTCAATAACTGCTTGCTGAGAGGCACCCTCTAGCAATTTTCAGCCATTTTTAGTATAGGCTACTGGGACGAATACGAAGTGGCATTGCTGCTCTTAAACTTTCTCTATTCAAATCTGTAGTGAAAAGAACACATTTAATGTGTTTGTGTTTGTTCTTCACCAAAATGTTCTAATGAATACTTTCCGGTTAAAGTTAGTCTTATCAACGGGGCATGACAGCTCATCCTAGCCTAATAAAAACTGTGCGTGTGTTTGTGTGTGTTGTATCCAAGCTTTGTACTCACCAAGCACTAGTTACAAGCCTCAAGTCACAACTTCTGAAGCCATCACCATGCAAAAAGAACCACAAAGAGGGATATTTTAAACCAGAGACCATAATTTCTACTCTTGTATGTCTCCATGTTGTGGGTGAGGAGACTAACCACCAGTGTGTCTGATGTTCTTCCACTAGCAGACATAGCTGCTAGCATCTGCCTTCCCCATTCGCAGCCACTCTTAAAACGCAGATGCTCTGCGATCTTTGTAAGCAGGTCGTGTGAAAAACAATTTCGGCTGGTGGGACATTTTCTGCTAATGCAGCTGCTTTTAGGCAAATCTCTGTCTGCTCTCTTCTCAGACTAATGCGCAAGAATGCAGAAATCTCCCACACTGCTCATGGGAAAGCTGAAAGTCACTTAAGAACACAAACTCGGTTACAGCTTTAAAGCAGGCATGGATATGTCCTTATAAAAATGCAGTTATGTCAGAAACCAAATCTCTTTCATCTGGGGTGGCTTGAAAACAATTGCATTCACAAGCATAATAAATATTGGACTTACTGTGGAATTAAAGATGCCATCACTGAAGCCATATCAAAATATGACCCTAGCAATGGCCTCTGAGGCGCTGGTCAAGAAGGACTGAGGCGCTTCTTGTCAAAATAAAGCCCTCACAAGACTTAATCTCCGATACATGGCGAAAGAGTATTTGGCTCAGTTTTTGTTTGATGACTTCATTATCTGCGCTTTGGGTCTGGAAATGATTTTGTATTGTTCACACTTTTTTTCCATTTGGCAATAAATGACACCAGACAGAACGAGATCCATGTGAACATCACAGCTCTTCATACACAAATTATTTCATTCTTTATGTCTTTACAGATTTGTCTGTTTTCTGGAACATTCTTCTAGTAGAATGCAGAATAATAAACAGTGTGTAAGGAAATGTGCACTTTTAAGTGCACTCCATTAGCACAGTCTGCATGCTCTGGGTCACTTCCAGCATTTGGAACCACCTTGGGCTGTTTTTCTTTCTTTTAGACTTCAACATGAACGGTTCTGACCAAGCTGGCTCATAGACTTTTGCATTTATAGGATGTTTTTTTTTAGGTCAGTCCTGCATTTGGACTGTGTGAATGTGAACTGAATGTGCAGAGGTATGAAGGCAGTCAAGACAAAACAATGGAGGCAGATGTAAAGTTTCTCAGCGAGTATGCTGTTTTATTCAAAAGCTAAATGCACAATTACCACAGTGGCACCTGTGGCAACTTTGTCAGGACACTGATCCCTGAGACAGGCATTTGATCAATTGGAGAATCCAGATACTGGAGTATAAATTACAGCCATTAGCACAATTCAAAGCAATACAAAAAACAGACAAGTCACCAGAATTCAAAAAGCATATACAATCTAAACAATAATGTACAAATACAATCATTTTTAACATGGCACAGTAAATAATTACTGCTTTAAAAATAAGATACAGTATACCCAATATGGGTCATTTCCACAGAGAGAAATCCTCTGTTTAAGAGACACTGTTGATGCTCGAGTGAAGAACTTGCAAGGTTTAAGGCTGAATCTCAGACTATCGGGAAGATAAAGGAAAAGCAACAAATGCTATCCTTTAGAGCACAGCAGCCAAACATCAATCATGAGTAACAACCATTTTACAGGCTGTTGAGCAGTGGTTTGCTAAGGCAGTGCTCCTAGTCCAGTTCAGTGATGTCTAAACCTTTGCAAGTGAGACACTTCACAAGAGCACCAAGCAGTTCATTCGAATCAAGCTGTGCAACTTTCCGTTGAATATATCTCAGCACAAAGCTAACAAGTTCAGATATCCCATCAAAATCTCATAAAACTATATGCCAAGATTGTTTGAAAGCAAGAAATGGCATTAAATATAATAAAATCTAAAAGCTTGGGGCGCATATGTTACATTACACAGCTTTGAGTCCCGTCATCATAATCACTTTCAGAACAATAAGGGAGAAAAGTGCTCTATCCCAAAATGCCGCAGATTCAAAGAACCTGATGGCACTTTAGGAAAATTGCCTATTGCCAGCACAAATGATCTTAAATTACCATATCATCATATTCCATAAAAGTAAAAATAATTCTATAACACTGGGACTGCAAATGATATTAACGGCAGAATTAAACTTCATCTTGTTCGTTTTTGTCCGGAGTCTTTGAAGCTAAAAAGAAACGACAAAAGCACCCACATATAAATAAATCCCTCTTTCAGCAAATTAAACCTGAGGGAGGAACCTGAATTGCATTTGCCAAGGGGGTGTGGGGGGGGCGCGAATGATACGAACTAAGCATGTAAAGCTGGCAAAAACGGCTTGGACAAGTCATAAACACACATTCTATGAGAATTGCAAATTGGATACAAGCAATATAAGGGATGTAAAGCACAGCTGATTGCCTGCGATGCCTGGTGCTAAGTTTTTTTTTTTTCCTGAAGAGACTTGGGCCCCAGTGTCTGGGGCTCAGGCAGGAAACTCCTACACCAGGCAGGAAGGAAGCATCCAGAGGCGGGCCGCACAACAGCCCAGTAAAGAAAACATACAAGGCCGCATTCTACTACAGCAAAAAGTAGCCACATGGGCTAATACCACACTGGTCTCAGGCGCCTTTCAGATACCGAGGCGCAGCTGAGACGAGGATACAAGAGGGGTGCTGGTCACCTTAATAGGCAACCTGAGGAGGACACCACGGAGTGTCCGGATAGAGCAGACAGTGCACAGACTTAAACCTGCAAGAGAAAGAACAGAACAAAAGACAGATGTTAATTAAACTCTTTAAATGTGGGGCTTATTACTCAGTTGTAATCTTAAGACCTGTTTTTCTGTAACAGCTATGGATTGTTCTGTAGTTATAAAAACTAATTACGTACATTATGTATTTATTTGAAATTAAAAAAGATTTAAGGTATCGAACACCAGCCCTCATTCTAGAGAGATTCTAGTTTCAACCACTATCTGCCATTCACTTATTCACTTTTACAGGTCCTCAGTTTTGGTTGGATTAGGTGCATGAGGGTCAGGTAAGAGGGCAGAATATTAGATGCAGGTGAGAACTACACTCTGCTGGAAAGCAGGAAGGTTGACCACTGGTTTAAGGCATTAAGATGTTGTAAGGCATTAAACTGTAGTAAATATCACTCAAGGCCTCTTACCTAGATGGGTCCTCCTCGACTGAGAAAGCCCCTTTCATGTTGATGATATTCCTCTTGTTTTCAAACATTCCATAACTTAATGTAATCTGAAACAGAAGAAAACAGGAGTTCACATTACAACTGCTTCCAGATAAGCCAACAGGTCACCTTCCCATAGATTAACTGCTGATCAGAGCGACTGTATCACCTGTTTGTGTACTTCTGATCTGGACACCTGTTGAAGGTTCTCCAGATGCGAGTGGAACAGGTTACTGCGGGTCAGCGGAACGCCCAGAACCGACTCGATGATGTAGCCAATGGTACAGTCATCAGGGAGACGAATCTTCTCTGCAGTGTTCATGAAATGACCACCACTAGAACAGAGATGAGAAATAGGTTCATTCCTGGACATTCATTAAAAAAAACCCAGACATTTAGTGCTTGTACAGGAGTGCCAAAGAGATTTGATATATTCATACCTCGCCCAGGGGCTCATCTTAAGGGCTAGACCACGGCTCACGCAGAAGCCTGCTCCTCCAGTGGCGAACCAGAAATTAACAGGCCGCTGAAAACAAGAAAGACACTCTTGAGTGTTGTGCATCGTCTTATGTCATTACACCTAAATACATTTGTTGTAAATTATTACTTTTAATTACATTTTTGAGCTATGAGGCTATTTAGCTAGCACACAGTGGATTCTTGCACTCCAGTATACTGCAAACTGCATGACTATATTTTCTAACTACTACCAAGACAACATCTGCTAACAGGAGATGTATTTTTGCCCATATTGTCTTAGCTAAGCAGCTACCTGTGGGTTATTAAAGAATACTGCTGAGATTGGTTTAAGTCCCTTACCATCCTGTTGTCCCCAAGTCTCTCAGTGGCCTCGATGGGCCGGTCCAGGCTGGGTTTGCCGATGTACATGTCCTGAGTGTGAGGATACTGAGAGAGCAGCTGGACAAGCGTCTTCACATTCACATAGTTGTCATCATCGACATGACAAAACCACCTAAAAAACAGAGGTCTTGGTCAAATATATGCAGATAAAGGGATGTAGACAAAGACCAAATGCTTGTCCAATCAGTGTTTGTGTGTTTATATTGAGACGTTTAGGACACTTACTTTTTGCCTGACTCAATAAACTTGTCATACTCCACAGCCATCTTGCAGGACAGAGCCTGGCGGCTGTGGGCAGCTGAGCAGTTGGTGTTAATCGCGTGACTTCCTGCAGAAAAAAGAAGATCTCGGTCAGTATACACACGGTACCTCACAAAAATCACTCCACTAACTCCTGCATATCACTGTTATAGTGCTACATTTTTCCAAATACAGCATAAGTATTAAATCTTTTAGAATTGTTCTGCTTTAACCATATTTGTGTTTTTTTGAGCAAATGTCCTCTTTGATTCCCTTCCAAATTCACTATATTTTCACAAATGCTGGACTAAAAACATCAGCTTTTAAAATGGCACTACAGTTTTGCTTGTGCTTTTTCAAGCATTCGTAAGACCTGAGAATTTCCAGGCATCTTCATGCATAGTGTATTGCTAAATGTCTCCATAGTTCATGTTATATTTCGTCATATCCCAGGCTTACTTGGGACAGAGATCAGTCAGGTGCCTCCAACTCTTTTGCACCATCTGCCTCTAACAGCAGTGGAGCTTATTGGAAGAAAACTATTAGATGCTTGGTTTCACTCAAACTATGCATCTTTCAAAGCGAGAATGTCAGCCTTGTTTGGCCTGTGATGTTAGTAGGCTGTGTACTCACCAATTTTCTTCTTCAGCTCTTCATCCTCGCCATCTGTGAAGATGTATGTCTGTAGAAACAAAAGGGCAAGACTGGTCAGAACTTTTTTTGCCATCCACTCACATCAGTGACAGTGAACCAAGAGTCCAGTAAAGCAACAAAGCAAAGAACACGATAGGAACTGGGGCAGTCCAGGCTTGATCTAAAAGTGTCTTTGCATACCATTTATCTCATGCAGGGCTGATTGGGGTCCATTGTCTGCCATTTTACGCCATTGGAAAACTCATTCAGTTAAACAAGCCAAACTCGACCCCCCTGAATAAAAGAGGCCTTGTTGCTGCTTTTCCAAACTTGCCATGGCAACTGCTCTAGAACCCTAAAGCATCCCAGACACTAAACAAAAAGGAGCAGACTACCCCACTCAGCCCCCCGCCCCTCCCCCCTCCAGCCACAACTCCTGATTACACACGCACACATTCACTCACCACAGCCTCCATTCTATTCTTCCTGTCCTCCTCATTTCAGACACTACCCCTAGAATCCCTCCTCCCAAATCCACTTCACACATGGAAATGCACACATGAAATTAATCTAGAAGTCAAAAAGCACTCCTTCAGGTTTCATTCTTTTCGAACCAGTCCAAAGTCTGCAGCGCTCAACAAAAACCATTATGCCATTGTGCACGGAACCCAGTGTAGCAGTCAGAGTGACGAGTGAGCCTCCGCTGTTTTGTTAAAGGGAGAATAGTGGGAGGATAAGGGGGCTGGATTGGGTGATCTTTTGTGAGGATAAGACAGAGCAGGTGCAAGGCGGCAGCAGGCCTGGCTCAAAAAAGGGGCCTCACTGACACACTCCTCACACACAGACTGATGAAAGAGCGTGGCGTGGCTGCAGCCTCCTACACTGCTGTTAACCTGTTTACACTGCAGCTCAGGTGAGACGGCACCTGCCGCCCAAAGCTTTATCTCCGCCACGTGTCAGAACAGGCCTGTGTGGCCATGGACTCTTAAAACACACACACACACACACTGGTCTAATTGACTCCTCTTTTCACACTCAATATGTGAAAAGCAGCTTGAACCCTTGCCAAAAGTAGCTTTTGTCAAACATCCACTACTGCACATACACAAACACGTTTAAATTTAAGCGGCAGCCCCCCCCTCCCTTTAATCTTCATGGCTGTCAAAGTGTGTTTGATTGGTTTGCAGAGCAAACTTTGAGCAGATGTTCAGCGCAGGCTGCAGAAGGCCACTGCCCGCTGCCTCTGTTTGTTCAGAGGACCGGCGGTTAAAGCCGCTGAATGATCATAGGCCTGTGCTGTTTGGACCCAGTTCCCTTGAAAGGCCAGCCTAATCACACAAGCAGCTGCCAGCACTGAGAGCCCATAGCCAGACTAGAAAGCAGGAAAGAAATTTCAGAGCTGATTAGTATATTAGAGCCCCTGTGAGTGCGAGTGTGTGTGTGTGTGTGTGTGTGTGTGTGGCCATTCACCCCTAATTCACTTCCATCAACACCCCATCACCCCCCTCCTCTTTCCCAACATTCTCCAGCCTTCTCCAGCTTTCACTGAACAATGTGGAGTGCTTTCAAGCTGGGTAAAGCTCTTGCTGGGGGAAATTGGAAATATGTTTGCCTGCATTTGCATACAGCTGCAGTGGTTAACTAAAGAGTGGTTTCACATAGCCAGCTCTTTGTTCTTCGTCTCTCCCTTTAACTGAACCATCCAATTATCAAAAGAAATCACGTGCCAGGCATCAAACACTGATTCACATATCTGAAATCATTTTCCTGATATAGGCAAGAGAGTGGATGGATGTTTTGTGCAGGGGGTGCTGGAGAGGCCCTCCCCACTGCAGGAGCTGGCATGGGGGTAAAGAAAGAGAGAGCATGGAGCCTGGCTGGCTGTCTCCAACTCCCCGGGAAGGAAACAAATAGGGACTCCTCCCTCCATTAGCCACCCGCACAGGCCGCTTTTCTGTCTGTGCCAGGGCAAACCACAGACTCCCACTAGCCTCACCACCTCGCCCTTTATTTAATATATCTGAAAAGACTAAAACAGTAATCACTCCCTAGGACTTTACACCCACACCACACTTAGGTGTAGTCCAGGTAACACTGTGTATTAAATAATGAGGCAGTTGAGCTTTGTATCACTCTGGACCTGCTTGTGTAACCGGACACTGGATAGAAAGGCTCAGGCAGTTCTCTTCAAGTATTGTTGTGGCGCTCACTCACTGGGGAAGCTGCATTGTTCCAGGGGGGGAAACTTAGAGAAACACCGGAAGCCAAGAGCAGCAGCATGAAACAATACTAACAGCATTGGATCAAACCAAAAAGATTACAATGTATAAAAAAACTGACTCATCAAAAAACATTTGCATGCAGTTTATCAGTTCCATTGTGATTAAAAAAAGAACCTTGTCCTAGGACAATAACTGTTAGAGCATGCAGCTTCTATTTAAGTCATTTTAACAGAAATCTGCCTGATACCTAAAGTTTATTGTCCATATTAGCTGAGGACCGGCTGACCTTGACTCAGCCTGTTCATGGGGAACGAAGCTGGTTCCCAGCCAGGCCATGTCACCAGCAGGCACAGTATCAACAGTAAGCCCTGACTGAATCGACCTGCACTATTTACATGTAAACAGTGTCTAGCAATGAGCTGTTCCTCATCTGTAGAAAACTGCACGCAGTGTGAGCCAGACTGAAGCCAGATACAGCCCAGGAAAGAATCACAAGCCCACATGACCCTGTTTATCATGTTAGTCAAGCTTGTAGCCTCCCCTGACACATGCCACGTAGTTCCCAAGCTGCACCTCAAAAACTTGTTTGGTCCCAGCCATTGTGGCTGGAGGCCAACTGGTGCAGCGGAGACCTTCTGCTAATCCTCAGGCGGTTCGGATGACAATTACTGGGATTTAGCACACTCAGGTGTTTCAGGGCTGAATATTGAAATAATCTAGATCCGGACACCCATATGTACACATTGGGAATGTGAGGATTCATGTGGCTGGCATTAGAGCTGGAGCTATTGTTCTCTGAGGCCCAGCCACCTGGCACCCATCCTCCAGGAACTCCCACTTGTATGTAGGGTTTTTTGCTGGTCTTTTATGACCGCAGTGCTCCCAAGCAGCTGCCCCAATTAAAGTCCCGCCGTTAACTCTCCCTGCTGCCGGCTTAACTTACATCACGCACTGTACGGAAGGAGCCCTGGGAACACAGGCTTGCTTTGGATACTTTGACCTGATGAGCCTGGGAACTTTTGCTGAATAAGCAGGGAGACGTAGTGGGATATGACTTCATGGAAGAGGGACAAACCAAACTTAATATAAAAAAAATTCCAGTCAGTCACTCCCATACCAAAGAGAACTTGCTAGACCTAGGAGTTTTATCCGTCTACTCTCAGATGTCCCTGGCAACCTAGAAGATCATGTCCTTTGTGCTCAGTAAGAGAGGGCGAGGGAGAGGAAAAAATGACAGAGGGTGAGGGAGAAAGTGAGAGAAGTGTTGCTGCTTTCCTGTCATTTCACATGACAATAAGGAAGGCAGCAGTGTTTTAAGCTGGGTAAGGAACGGCCTGAAAGGAGCACAGTTTGAAATAAGAAATTGTCAGTGCCCGAGGCAAATTAAAGTGGCTTTTGCTGAGCCCTGCGTGACCACTCAAATACTGGTGGATAAAATCATTTTGACTGCCCTGCGCTTGCTGCTGTCGAAGTGCTGCTTTTGTTGCTCACAGTAAAAGAGGCCTGTTTCTCAGGGCCTCATTTTCACACACTGTGTGTGTGCCACTCAGCATGCCACTACGAGCTCTGAAACTTGCCTACAGATGCTGTGCCTTTGTGTCCATCAGGCCCCCCCTCTCTCCCCCCTTGCAGCATCGCTTCAACCAAGCCCGTATTTTTCCCACCGTTTGGGTCGCCTGACTCAGCCGCTACCACAGCGCCCAGGTTCCCATGGAGAGAGAGGCAAAGGGCCGGGATAAAGCTTTTCTTCCCCCTTCAGAAAGACGCTTTGTTCGGCCTGGAAAAGGGACAGCCCTGAGGCCGCAGCCGAGATGCATCCCCTGGCCCGGTGCATTCACAGGGACAACCCCAAACAATGGGGATGACTGGGGGTGGGGGTGGGATAGAAAAGGGGGGGGGGGGGACTCCCAAGCTGTTCCCTCTCTGTATTTCAGAAGTCCTGCTCCGGACAGGAGCGTGAAAGAGTTTCACAGTGCGTTCACTTTCACACTGAGATGCAATAAATATACACATTAAATGTGAAGTTCACGCCTGTAATTATTGACAAAAAAATATTTAAAAGATGCAAAGATTATGTCTGTCAAAAAAAAAACAACAATGTGTCCTAAAACTCATCCTAAGAACACGCATTTTACCTTCTGTAGCGAGAAAATTAAAGTTGGATTTTGGTCACCATGACAACCACAGATTAAAAAAAGACTGGAGGCGTGTGATGCCGCGCTCACCTGCGGGAGGTTTCTTGAAATCCAGGTGTCAAGCAGCAGCTCCAGTCTGGACTGATGGAACTTCTTGGTGGTTTTCACGGCGATGAAGATGTCGTCCGCTCCGATTTGCTCCGCGGGTGGGGGACTGGCTGACGCTCCGGCCGCGGGTCTCTCCGCCTCCCTCCGGCTCCGTGTCAGCTTGGAGAAGTAAGCTGAAAACCCCCTCTTCCCTCCGGCCTGCTCACTCTGACCCGCGTCCTCTGCCGCTGCTTCGCCCAGACTCTGGAGCGAGCGCAGGCCGACCTCTCTCTCCTTCTGCGCGCCCCCAGTCGCGCTCCTCTGGCGCTGAGCGACCACCAAGAGCAGTGCGATGCAGGTGACGGCGGCGCCCGCCACAGAGAGCTGGGTCTTTCTGCTGTGACTCTTCAACATGTCGACGGCACTTCATCAATCTGGACGTGCCTCCTAGCCGACACTCTCATGTGTCGCTTTCTCACTCGTACTGTCCCGTTTAAGTGCTGGGAATAAAAACTCCCCCTCGTAGTTGAGTGGGCCTTTTAAAAACTGTCCGCCTCGAAGGCCCCGCCCCGTGGGTGGTCCCAGCGTGGACACTGTGCTAGGGGGGACGCGTTGTTTTTTTCCTCTATCTGTCTTCCTAAAACCTCGAACTGTGAAGGGATTGGCTGGCGATTCATTTTCACAAGCCTGTATGTTCAAACCTCGAGTGGAATGCTCTTACAGAGTGTAGAACTACAGCCAATCCTGGCGCGGGGGCCGTGGCTTATCAGAATACAGGTGGGAAATAACATAACGCTTGTGGCGTTATATCAGTAATTGGGAGGAGCATTACATGACATTACATTACATTGTACAGCATTGCATTCATTTGACAGAGGCTTTTATCCAAATCGACTTACAATATGAGGAAACTTTCAAGTTTCAAGGACGGCATGAGAACTGGAGGAAAGTTTTAAAGTCCTTATTTAGGACCAGTAAAGTGACCCTTTACTGTCAAGTGTGAACAATGTCATATTCTTTGTCTGCATTTAACCAATTCACCTAGTGAAGCAGTGGGCTGCCAGCAGCTCGGCACCCGAGGAGCAGTGTGTGGGGATGGTACCTTGCTCAAGGGTATCTCAGTTGTGCCACTAGCAGTTATGGAATTCAAACCCACAACTTTCTGATCGCAGGGGCAACTCCCTAACCATTAGGCCACCAGCTGCCCCAGTAGAGCAATCCATAGACAGTGGTTATAAATGTGAGAGTAGACTGCACCTCATGCTGTTGGATTTTCATCCTGTAGTCTACACTATGAGTGAAACACTGCATTCATAGGACATCCTATTCGCTTCATTGTAATGTAGGCTACTGCAGCCGGGAATGCAGTGCACTGGGCAACATGAACTTTTTGGTGCACAAAAGAAAATCATGTTTGTTGTGTAGATCAAAATCTTGTGTATGAAGACAGTAAGGCAGGTGCTGTAGTTGATAAAAATCTTTGCAGGAGTTTATAACTGCAGGTGAACAGCACGGCAGTTTAGCCTTTGCCTCAGTTTCCGGTTGACGGTTGGTTGTAGAGAGTGGGTGGGTGATTTATTACTTTTTATTGCACTTTGCATGCACCACTGTCTGCAGGTGTTTCTGGTAATAATTTGTTTCCGAGAAGTGTGCCAGACAGGCCTCTCTCATGCATATAGGTATCTGATGTAGTTTGCTAATCTGTAGCCTAAGCCTGCTAAAACAAACCTGTATGCTCTTGTCACAGAGTCAAGGTCCTTTTATACAAAACATTGCTACCACATGTGATCTATGGTTTCTTAAGACGTTTCATTGAGTTAAAGCTCCCGCCACTTCTCACTGACAGCCCATTCGCATTCAGACATGTTTGGAAGGGAGGCCCCTTTGCTCACATGGCATGATCGATTCTTCACAGCTGACCTTATGGGGCCTTTAAACACTTGCGCGTTCCCGGGCGCTTGTTATTGAAATGGCTGCTTTTGCACAGTGGAGAGGCTGTGTGACCTCGGCAGTGAGCTCTGCAGACAGCCTGGCAGCTGCTGGTGACGATCCTACTTCCTGCTCACCCCCGTCCTCAGCCAATCATATCAAGTGCGGCGGGTGTTGGTTTTAGGGATGCTGGGCCAGAACAATTAGCCATTTAAAAACTGATTAGGAGTTTAAAAGGGTATTTAAAAAATCGTTTTGAACAATTTAAACAGACGTATTCATTTAAATGCAGACCCTTTTTTCAGGTATTTTACACATAAGAAGATACAAACTATAACATATAAAAGAAAACTAAGAAATATAAGGCATGGTTATAAATGGATGTTTAAAACAGAAATAAAAAAGAACATATATAAGAGATATAGGATATGTGAATTTGTGCAGGATCTGAGAAAACATATATTAAGTTTACATTTACAGTATTTGGCAGATGCTCTTGTCCAGAGCAACATTCATCTGTGCTGTGTAGTCCAAAAGAAAACATGTCACTCATACTAGAAAGCCTTGATTCAAAATTAGAGCTGCTAGATGAATAAGATTATGCCAGATTATGGATGAAGCAATATTTAGCATGTTAAAATGATGCTAAATTATAGCACACATTATTCAGTGACACAACTAACACCCGTTCCTTTTTTGCTTTAATAAAATTATAGTAATGCTTTCACAAGAGCAGGCCACAAAGAAAGGGGATTAAAACAAGTATGAGAAACCAAGCAGAGGGAGTCACCCCCGGTCCCTGTTCCTCTTGGATGATCAGCCTCTTTTTCTCCTGCCGCACAGACGCTTCGGCCGGAGCCCTTCCCTCTGACTCAATAGACAATAGATGTGGTTAAAAGTGGGGCTAAAACTACACAATGCAAAAGTTCCGCTTTTGCCTCGGGTTGGCGAGACAGCCCCCCTCTAACAGACCCCCCAATCTATCGTCCTCCTCCTCTGTCTGGACTACCAAAAAACATTTTTTTATTCTCTTTCATCCCCTCAAAGCGAAACCCCACTCCCCCACACCACCACCACATCCCGGATCCTTCCTCTGTGAAGACGTTACCACCGAATTCCATCGGGACGAAAGTTCTCGGCTGAGCGCAGCCCACTTGCCCACAAGAATGCCTGAAGAGCGCTCTAATGGTCTTCAGAGCTGGCACAGGCGTCTGGAGCTGAGCTCAAGGAGCCTATGGGCCCGTGCTAGGCTGGAGATGATTACACCATCACTATTTATAGAGTCTCTTTAATCCTGAGAAGAAATAGTTATCTTTTGACAGCATCAAAAGATGCACAATCACTAGACCTCCTTAACTCTTTGAAACTGCAATTGAGACTGTATGCTGTAATTAGGTAGGAATTATTTCGCATATGGAGCTCTTTGCTGGAAGCGTAGATCAGTCAGTTTTACACTGAAACCGACAGAAAACTCAGAGCCACAAACCTGCAATTACAGAGTGTGAATCAGATTTATTTCACAACCCTCTGTGCAACGAGATAAGCAATCAACTGACTTAAATAACTTGGCTATTATTAAATCTCATTTGCTTTGTATTTGTCACACATTAATTCGCAAATATGCTATGCAGCTTATATTGCATTAAACCATTATGGAAACACCTCTGTTAAGATCAGCATGCATAAGGCTATATGACACCCAAGACAACTGTCATAAACCCACACAAACTTTAAAAGGACTTATTCCAAGCATTGGTGGTCATAAGGGTTATTTTAGTCCATTTTAAGTAATTGATGAATATGCTGTGAAAACCGATGCTTGTTGGCATGAGCCTTTATGAATGTTTATGAAGGATTATGTCAGTTAGCATGAAAGGTTCACAAATACTGGCCTCCAGTGAAGTGTTATCACTTATTTTATTAGTGTAGCACAATAATGAAATATCTTTAGGGTTATAATGTGTCATAAAGATGCACAGGAGTGTGATATAGAAGTCTTGCATGCACTCAAGTCACCCCTTTTGCGTTAATAGGCCTGGTCTGTGAGGCCGTGTGTTTGGAAGGCTGGCCGATGCTTATCCCCTTCTTCTCCCATGTGCCAAAGCACAAGTTCCCGTGGCTTGGCACTGATATTGTTTGTTTTTGGATTTAAATGTTTTCTTGTGGTTCAAAAACTCAAGAAAGCCAGAGTGCTCTTTTAGCCAGTGTGCACAGGGACAAGCTTATCTTATCTGACCGTTTAATTTCAGCAGTTTCTGAAACAAAGTGGAGCTCAGAGTGGAACTGACCCCGCTGAAACGTTTTCCATGCTTTTTAAACACAAAGCACGCCAAGCAGAGGCAATTATACTGATCGGACCGAGGTAAGCAGCCTATGTCCGAGCAAGTCCTCCCTTCATCTGGTCCTTATTTATATTTTCGTCTTTGTGTTTTCCCTTGCCTCCAACCATTCAACTGGTCCCCCCTGCTTTTGAAGATGCCAGTTAAACTCACACCAGCTGGGTCTGGAGGATGAGGCCTGTGTAGTTTCCCATCATCTAACCACACTGAGGGTATGAGGGTATGAATCTGATGCTCGTCTATCAGTCTCCCATCTACTGTTTGTTATTCCAGTCCATTATATTTAAATAGAATCCATTTGGTAGTGACTGCCTTCACTTGGCCAAACTGTTTTTCTTTTATGCTTTTAAGCATGTTTTTGAAAAATATTGTCTGTTCAGTTACTACCGAACGGTTTGAATGAAATGAATGCCATACAGTTGGTTCACATGAAGAATGGACTTTTTTTTCCTGTGATGTCACTCTGGCCTCGACTTCTAACTGGCTCCAGTCAATGCAGCATTCAATAGGCATTATGCAAGTGCTCAGTCATGCCAGAAACCCCAGTCTGCTAAACCTTTCAGTGCTGAGCTATTGTTTCTAAATATGTTACCAATAAACACTGGAGTCAAATAGAGTGCCAGGTCCCAGAAAAATGACCCAGTCATCCATCTCTCTTTGCCTCTCTCTCTCTCTCTGATGCGAAGGTCACAAAAACATTTCTCATTTGACCCATCAATACCAAACAATGGTGTCTCACCACGGTCGAGGTGTCCAGCAAAATTACAATAGTCTGCACACATAGAGACCACTTACGTTCCATCTGGTCAAAATCCACCCCCAGTTGATCAAAATAGTATCTGTACACTGTAGCCAGATGAAGATAAACATACCCTATTTATTTGTCTTAAGAGAAGCTAGCCTTTCTCCCATTATAAATCCAGCAGAGAACATCCTCTGAAGTGGCATCCCTAGCAGAGGAACATGAAGCGGCTTCTGAGGGGCCGTGGGGGGTCCTCTGGCTCTCATTTAGGCTGTGACCTGTAATCCTATCAGCACTAGGGCAGCCATGCTGGGAGAATAAACATGGCTATTGGCTTCTGCCAGGGCCCCTTTGGAATTCACTGTGGCCCTCTCTCATACAGTTCGACTGCAATGGACCAGCCGTGGATGGCGGGATCATACTGATACAGACTGCTGGGCTTCTTCTTTAATTGTAGGAACCCTACACTCTTAAAAGCAAAGGTGGATAAAAGGAGCTAAATGACACTGCGTCAAACGTACCTTGCAGTATAAAAAATGATGTGTGAATGTCAAGAACCTTCTCGTTATTATTCTTAGTGTAAATAAGAACATATCCTTTGCAGAGAACACACACTTGCTCGGTGTAACATGTTTATTGGCATGGTGCATTTTCCATGTTTATTTTTATCAAATGGTTCAATTGTGCAGTATAAATAAAAATAAAATCCCATAATTAGGCATATTTACTTAACATAAACCGTTATTTTTACGAAGGCATACAAACAAGCCATTTGTAAGAGCTGTCTTAATGTTTTGCTGTGCCTTCTGGTCCTCGCAGAATTCCACAGAAGGGACACACATACCAAGTGTCTTTGTAATTTGGGGAAGTGTGGAAGAGTTGATAGGCATTTATTGCAGATGTTCAGAGTCCAGTGTGTGTGTGTGTGTGAGGGTGTTGGCTGCAGTTGTTGCGTTTTGCACTTTGTTTCTACCATGTCTAATGGATTATAGGAAGTTTTGCGATGGATTGAAAGGCCAGTCTCTAGCAGTGGGGGGTGGGCTGAGGGGGTCTAGTTACACTCAGACTTGCCTGGACATGTAGAATACAGTATAAACTGTACCCTTTACTGAACTATTCATAAGGCTGCATAACATTTATCTAAGCTTTTCATTCATAGATATTGATAAAGGTTTGCTACAGCAATCATACTGATTACTCTAGTCAATTATGTAATTTCAGGGTTCATAGAGGTTGCAAGGGTTATGTGTCTTATGAACACTATCCGTCACTGAAGTATTTGTAAGTAAAATAAAAATACTGTGCATGCAGACTTATTCACTGCTGCTAGAACCCTGCCATGTTCCGAAAAACTGTTGGAAATTACAAGCTCAAGAGAATTTTCATTGAGATCAAATTACTGGAGGCAGATATTTATGGTGTGCTGTATTACTCTGCAGTGTATCATAATGATTGATTTATAACTGTTTGTAAACTTCACTATGGCACTATAGCCGCACTGTAAGATTGTGTGGCCTCATGCAAGAAGTCTTGGTCCACCCAGCGTGTCGAAAGTCAATGATTTGTGGATGATCTTCGGCTTGAGAAAGAAAAGAAGGTGGTTTTAACGATGGGAAAGTAGCTGCTTGGCTATGTCTCTATAGACCAGGAACAGAGAAGCCTGGACAAGTACGTGGCTGTCTGCAACTGAATTGGCCAGAAAGCTCACAGAAAATCCTTTCTTCGACCTGTACCGGTCCCCCTTTGTGCTCGGCTACTACCTTGCTGAGCCGGACAATAGAGGAGCCATTGGAAACTTAGCTGTGCCCCTGCACTGCCTGGAGCCCATTAAGGCCCAAAGCACTACTGTAGCGCTCTCTCATCAGAGCCCCATTCTAATTCAAATGGCCGGGCACATCTCAATAGGCCACTCGAAACAGCCGCTGCATACCAACAGTAAACGAGAGCCATTTCGTGGCTTAAAAAGTGTTCTGTCCCCGAGTGCTGTTTTCATGTTGTAATCGGATGCTGGTGGAGCCCTGCACATTTATTAATCACATTCTTTGTCAACAGTTTGGCCACAACCAGAATACACCCCGTCCCTGGCCGTAATTATGGTCCCGCAATAAAAACTAAATTTACAACAGTGCCCAATAATTGCTCTGATGCTAAAACAGCTCTTAAATATTTGAGTGCAACATGATGGTGACAGCGGCATCAGAAATACCCACGGTGGTTAAAGACATTGAAAAATTAACCAAGGCCAAATACATTTTCTTTGTTTCACTGGAAACAAGACAGCATTGCGGGTAATGAAGTAACAGTGGATGAATGTGTTGGGGGGGTAGTGGTCAGAGGGGAAGGCGGCAGATTACTGAGGTTAATGACTGTTTCTCCAGAACGTTTGAGAATGCAGAGACGGTTCTTAAAGAAGACTGCAGGAGATCTCATTATGTTGATACCTTGTTCCATTCCGCAGCTGTAATTATTCAACAGATAAGTCACTATTGATATTTAAATGGTGCCCCTGCAGGCCGGCTGAGTTCAGAGGTGGTGCAGTTCACTGTCCGTGGTGAAGTTTATCCGGCATCTTTTCAGTGGTGTGTCGCTGTGCAAAACCAGCGGTAGTGTATGAGTGTAGACCTTCAGAAGTGACATCTCTCACAACAGACATTAAAAGCCATAAAAGGCAGTTTCAAAAAGGTGACGTGATCGGCGCGAGACGAACACTCAGGTGTTAAGTTCACTACACTGAGTGTGAAAAGACACAGCTCTGTTAATTGACCGCCATGCTCCAACTTCAAAGACCCATAGTCACCCATTAGCTACAGCAAACTTGGAAAAAGTCTCTTAATCTGTTTACTCTACGTGTTTATTTTTGCACCAATAATAGAAGCCATATGTCGAAGAAGTGCCTGTGGAAAACAGTGGATCAGTGAAATGTTTGCTTTTGGAGCTATTTTTAGTTCACGTTCTTTCTTTCATCCCTTAACCCTTAGAAATGTTCCCAGAGGACAACTAAAGCATGTCATCCAATTTGAATTATTTCTCAGTCATAGATCTTTATAACAAGGAGAGAAATTCTAAAATGATCATTTATCACTTTTGTGATCCTGAGAAGTGGAGGAGATATTATGTTGAGTGAAGTGAACTGTTATTATCCTAGAACAAAAATAAACCATGACAGTTTTTCCATTAGCCCATTTTACATTTCTGAAAGATGTGAGGGTTTGTGTAGTGAATGCAGTGAACACACTGAAAATGCTAAACTCTTCCCGAAATGTCTCGTTTTATCTCTCCAAGCTCTCCACTTTTATCTCTTCATAGACCACTCCCATAACCTCCGTTACATATACATTGCTATATATTCCCATTAACATGCTGAGAACGTTTCTTTTTTACATTTTTTATTAAATTGATGCAATATTCACCAGCTTGCCCCCGGATTCATACTGTTATCTTAAACTTAGATTTGAACCAGTTAACACAGAATATAAATTGTAGAAATGTGAACTGTAGAAATAATTTACTGCATGGGGAACTATGTAATTAAATATGTAACTTCATTATTGCACTGAAATGGAATTGCGCAACAAAGTTATACTTCCAGACTTCTAATTATTATGCCATAACTGATTGAAGAGTCAAATTTTTTGTTTTCAGATATTATGTTTAAATTTAAGTATGTCAATTTATCAACACAGCAAATCACCAATGTCATCAAACAATCACCGGTTAGTTGATCAAATAATCATCCATTGTTTTTAAAAATGCTTCCCTAATCTTCACTTGGCCATTTATTTATCACAATATATTGAAACATATTAATATCTAAATTTGGGGATTACCATTTTTAAGTCTCGCATAAATCATCAAGAAGTCTTATTCTGTCTCCTTAAAAGTTGGCTGTAGGCTAAATCTTGGGTTTTCTGTGTTGTCATAGATGCGCGGCCATCTTTAAACAGGTTATATGAATATGGTGCTACACTGCATTTCACTAGCCTTTTAATATTGTCCCAATTTACCTGTAACATGATGTCCAGAATTACAATACAATGTTTGATCACTTGGGGCACTGAGAAAATATCTTTTTTTTTTAATGTGAACATAATTTGAAAACAACATATGTCTAATTTGGCACTAGTGCATCAAATCAACATATTAGTCAATCGATTGCTTTTAGGGGTTCCTCTTTTTGCAGACCACAAGACACCATGTGATTTCAGTAATTATGTGATGTGACTTTGATCATGTTCTTCCACAGCAAGGTCTCAGAACCACGGCTTTAACTTTTCAGGTGGGAAGTACAGTGTTGTTTTATTATGCTGTCCCATGATACCTGATGTCACAATATTCCTAAAATTTAGTAGTCACCTAATAATTAATAGCTATTATTACATTATTATTCTTAGGATTACAATAATACCTCTATAATAATAAGCATACAGGGATGACACTCATTTAGCTTTATAGTAGATGTGGAGCAGGACGTGGGACAGCGGATGACTACATTTCATACAGAACAAGTCTATTTCAACAGGCTACAATGACTTGCAGTAATTAATACAGTGTAGCGCAGTCTGGAGCAGCATATTTGCATAACTGTACTGGGACATTGGGCTAAGCCCCTGTCTCTGCCCTACTTCCAACACCCTCCCCTTGGCTTTTTCCCATAACTCCTTCTTTGTGCCTGCCCTCTTCTCCGTGGGAAGCCCCTGATAATGAGTGCATTTCTTGCAACCCTGTGTCAGGAAGGTCCACTGTACCTTAATTGGGATTCTGGAATAAGAGAGGAAAAAGGAACTGGATTAACAACAACAGAAGACACTTTTTGAACAGGGTCATGTAATGTTCTCCCTCTCTCCCTCTCACTCACTTACTTTTCTACCTCTCCCTCACTCTTAGTCTCTCTCCTCCTGCCCCCCACCCCCCCCCCTCACCCTCAGTGTCTCTCTTAATCACTTGATTACATACTTGCTTTGTATGTGTCACCAGTGTTACACAAAGGAGAGAATCAAAGTGTTGGGAACTGATACTGTAGGCAAATAGAGAGAGAGAAAGTGTGTGTGTGTGTGAGAGAGAGATAGAAAGTCCATGATGGCATAGTATGTCAGAGAATGGTGGTGCATGAGAATCTCACAGGGATTTATTCCAAAGGGCTTGGCTGGCTAGAGAGTGTATGTGCTGGGAAAACTGCTGAATGTCTCGGTGTGTGTGTTTATTGTGTGCAGTGCTAATCACATAGTTCACACACTAAGGGAGAGGTGTGAGTCGTGGGAAAAATAGCACACACAGATAGGGGTGCCTGGTGAACACAGTGTCAAAGTGAAACTTCCCCACATTTCTCCTTTTAGATTAGATTAGATTAGATTAGATTTTATCTCTTCAGGCTAGACCACCATTACACAGACTACTCCCATAACCCCTTATTATTTGTATACCTTGTTACATACACATATACATTAAAATTCCAAGTAACATTACTACTGAGTCTGTATCAGACCGTTGTATGCTGTATGTGTGAGAAGTGCAAAATGGCAAGCAGGCAAAAAAAAAGAATGGCAAGCAGTGCTGTTATTTTTCATAAACAGTTAAGTAAAGTAAGTTAAGTGACCATTCACATTCACTAAGACAGTTTCTGGGGGAAAAACACCAATACATTTTCTGCTAAAGGCATATAAGAATCTGTTTTTCTAAAGCATTTGTTCATTTTAGCACAGTAGGAGGAATGACAGTGACTTAATGAGAAAAATGAGACGGTTTTTCATTTCAGTATTTGTAAATATTATTGTAAAGTCTGCTTTGAAGAAATATGCATTTTAGGATGGAGGACTTCTTTCATGATCACATTTTGTTTGTGTTAATAATGAAAACCGCTGGCTTCAATACATCATAGGTTGAGAGCGTTCACCCTGAGGCCAGGGGCCAAAGATGAGCCCTTGTTTCTCAGAGCCTGTGGCTTTTCCCATGCTGTAAGCCCAGTCTCTGTGTTAATGGCTGTGTTCTTGACAGGTAAGCAGGCCTGAGATCAGCCTTCGTTTTCAAGTAAATGCAGCCTGACCTGCCGCCGTCCCTCTGAGATCGTAAACGTCCTGGGCCTCGCACCAGCATGATACCTGATCCACCTCCCGCTGACTCTGGCTCCTACCAGCCCTGAGCTTCCATCCCCTCAGGGCCCAGCAGGGATAGACCAGTGGACTTACAACAGGGTTGCCAAGTTGGCAGCATTCACACCAAATAGACCTCAAAGGTTATTTAAGGACTATTATAGAAATAGACCGTGATCACTGTGGTTATTCAGTAACTATGGAGCAGAATCATTTTATCTAAGAAACATAATGAAATAATCATGCAAATGTAAAATTATAATATCAGAAACTTATCAGTTTATTTCCACTGTACTAACAAACCTTACATCACTAATACATTTTGAGATTGTCATTTAGTTCACTTTTTGAGAAGCACATGGACTGGAAATTTTGCCAGAACCTGGCAACCCTACCCCATAGAGGCCCCTTCATCTCAGCAACAGTGAGCGGCAGCCTTTGAGGCTAGACTGATTATTGTGGCCCACCAAGCAAAGCCCAAACAAGCGTGCGATGCCGAGGGCCTCGGTTCAACACGCTCCAGCATTGTGACCTCTTCTATACTGCAGGAAGAGAGCATGACGGATGGACTAGTCAGTCTAGGTCAAAACTCCATGCAGTCTGTAATTTTATATCACATGTAATCCATTACGGATTTCACAGTTTGGCCTTTTTGCTTTCCTGTCTAAGTCAGATTCTTGCTTTCCTTTTACAGTGGTCCTTGAATAGTTTTGTGGATATTTTATTTATTGACGTTTAAGAGGTTCTACTCGTATTGGCATGATTCACAAAAAAGAACAGAGGAAAAATCTGCAGACAATCTAAAAGGCAGGGCCGAGGCAGTCTCTGAGGGAGTACCTTATGGTTTGGGACCTGTAAAATGATCCTTGAACAACACTGGCTTTGTCAGACCCGAGTATTCGCAAAACTCTTCTTCTGGTATAATGGAACTAATATGTGGAGAATGAAAAAGAGGGACTCCATGTGAGGCAAAAGGAATTGCATCCCTGCAATATGAAGCAGATGTGATGGCAAGGTCATTCAATGACTTCACAGCCATGTATGCCATATGCAAGGGACAAGGCACAGGCAGAACGACCAGAAACACAAAGAAGGTCTGGTCTAGTTAATCACCAATGATCAAATGACCTACCACAGAGGCCAATGCTGTCATCTGCTCTCTCTGTCCAAAAACTCACATTACTGAGACAAAAGACAATGAATCAAATTTGGAGAGTTTTGGTTGTCTTCACTTTCAATGCTGCTCTTTCAAAGTAAAATGACTCATTTTGGATGCCGACCACAGGTCTGGTTTTAGTTGAGTTTACGTCTGTTACGCTGTCAAACATGTCCAACAAACATCCAACAATTGTCTACTCGGAGCCAGAAAGGAGAAACAGTAATACATGTAGCGTTTCTGTAAGACACATCTCAATAGTACTGTCTTTGACTATTTGTTTATGTGAAAGTTTTATGAGCACAATACCTTCGTTCCAGCTTTATTATCCTTGGACCGTGTGAGAGTCAAAAAGGAAGTGCGTTAAAAAGTGACTTTAGAAATAAAGAATTTTCTTGGCAGCTTTTCCACAAGAGTGGCAGAGGCAGGGAGCCGCTTGGGTATGAAACACCAAATGGAAGAGACCACCTGTTAGACATGGATTTAGCCTGTCGGCTATCTGGCTCTTGCCTGGTCTTACACACACACTTGCCTGCACTCCTATACTTATACTCACAACTTTCCAAACGCTCTTAAGAAGGCTGCTTTGGTATCTATTTGGACAACATATCCTTAAGCTAGTACATATATACCAGACTCTTAAAAAGGATAGCTAACTGCCTTTCTAGCTAACTGCCTGCCAGAAATGGGAGTCAGTGCTAATGCTTAAACACATAGATCCATAATACACAGAGATTCATAGCTGTCAGTTCTCATGGTTTATTTATTTATGTTTTTGCTCTGGCTGCGGTGAATGTAAATTTCAAAAGCTCAAATAAAGTGTGCCTGGCACTATGCAGTGTCATCACAGTAACAGCCAGGTTTGGGGTCTGCTGCTTATTTAGATCACACAGCTTAGTTGTATTGGCCAATACTGTCCTATTAAATACACACAGTATTGACTTTGTTCACTGACACTTAAACAGGCAGCCAAAATGAAAGCAAAGTAAAATCAAGCAGGAGCTAAATGGCCCCCATACAAAGCTAAAAAAAAATCCCCCCAAATAGAGCCTATTGTTTCATTGTACTGGGAAGTCAGTTCTGTGGAAACAAAATTAATTTTGTGATTAGTGCAGGCATGCTGTAATCACCCATGCATCATGGGTATATGTCATTAAAATGCTGATCAGAGTGGAAAGCAGACTAATGCAACACAGCCCACACTAGACCAAAGTATACTGTGATCCTTTGAGATCATTGAGCTCAGGTAGAAATGTCGGAGCTGACAGCTTGGCGGACAGGTATGGAAATTTCCAGAGGCTTTTTTCCTCCTTTTGACATGCTGTTCCTGTTCAGCTGAGGTAATCTTCTGCTCCGCTTGGTGCTCATGTCGGTAAGTAGGTTCATGCGGCTCAAGCAGTAAATACGCAAGCTCGTCTTCTCTACCATGCAGAGCTGGAGTGGGTGGAGCCCAGCAGCCGCCCGGGTATTGATCATGCTCAATGGGACCTGACAGCCTTCAGTGAGGCCCTTGAAAGGCCCTTTTAAGCAGAACAGATGCCTGATCCAATCCCTTAGTTAACCAAAAGCCCTCTTGTTCAGGCTAGTCCACTTAACACCATTTCACCTCAGGGAAAGTGTCTTAGGAGGAGTTGGGCCAAGTTCGTTGTCTTTGCTCAGCAGCGCAAAATTTATGTTACTTATTAACAGCTGCAGGAAGAATGCAAGGCAAGAACAAACTTTTCAGGAAGGGATTCTTGTCCTAATTAGTCAGAGCTCATGTCCTCTGGCGCCTCCAAAATGAGGTTTTGGAATTGCCGGTGAGGGTCTGGTCAGCTTATGTGTCAGCTTGTACAGTGAGTGTGGGAACCACTGTATTACCACAGGTTCCAGGCATGCTGATTTCCCACAGGGAGACTCATAGAGGAGCAGGTTAACTTTCACCACATTTAGAGCCATTTAGGAAAGTGCTATGAGCATCTGGGACTGTTACGCAGAGACTCAGATGAGCTGTAAAAGGTGTTGCTTGATGATACTCTCCTCTGGGTTTTGTCATTAAATCTGTAATTAGTTAACGCTCAGGAGGGCTTATGTTCTTTATTTCATTCCTTTTAGCCGCAAATGTGTGTACCGTGCTGCCTTGCACACTGCAAAGCACATTTATTTGCCCACTTACTAAAGCGAACCAAAAATTGTAAACAGAAAGACATCACCTCTCACCAGCCTGTTGCTTTTTATGTACGCTGTCCAGACACTTTGGCCATTCCGCCGAAGAGATTAAAAGGATTAAAGGAGAAATGTGGTTAACACCCTGGGATAACACACAGAATGTAGACCTAGACTGTGGCGTCCAGTAGGGACACTCTTGGTGAGGAGGGGACAGTGTGAGGATTATGAGCATACAGGGCTAAGGGCAAGTGGCCTGTCAGCAAGTGGTGTTTACTGATAGCAAGCCTGCAGTTGTCAGGGAGTCACCTCATCAAGTGTTAAGCGGAGTGATAGCTTGGTGTATAATGATACGTGTCCCAGTTTTCCCCTCCCCCCAAATGCAGTCATTCAGCAAGATATGATGGCCATGACTCTTTAGTTTTACACTGGCATGATGGAGAACGAATATATCACTCACTCAACCTGAACCACATCAAACAAATTGGCTTATATGGATTCTGACACTGTATGACACGTTATAATCTTAAAAAAGGACAAAAGGACTGATTCAGGCCAGTACTACATTTTTCAGCTATGCACCATGCGCTTGTCCATGGTTATAGACTATAATATGTCATACAGTGTCAGGAACTGATCAGTTAGAGAAATTGCTTACATTTGTTTTCCCGAATTCAAGTCCTGTCTGCACTAGGCCACTAGTGGTACTCACACGCTAGGGCTTACACACCAGCACCAGAGGAAGGCTACCCTGGAGCCTCTTAACAAGCATTTGACAGGCCCAGTGTAAGGAATGTGAAAGGAAAATGTACTATCGTCCAGCAAACGATCGCACCATCGAATCTGACCCCTAACCATGTTTTCATTTGGATGTCGTCACTCTGGCCATTTGTGACAGAGTAAACATTTCTCTTAACACAAAGGCCTTTTTTTTCCAAAATACAATTTTTTTCCATTTTATGAGCCAGCTGCTAGACTAGGGTGTGATCCCTAGAGATCATTCAACTGTGATAAAACATCATGAGATCTCTATGTGTGGGAATATCTCCCCCGTCTTTCCAACTGTGTTTACTACTTCTTAAAATGTTTCTTCTCAACATTTCAGAGATAAGCCTCTGCACTTTGAATCTGCTGGTTAGGGCTTTCACTCCTTGTAAAGTCCGATTACATGGGAAAATATGACAAAACA
The DNA here is from genome assembly GCA_037974485.1 of Hemigrammopetersius urotaenia. Taxonomy (NCBI): domain Eukaryota; kingdom Metazoa; phylum Chordata; class Actinopteri; order Characiformes; family Alestidae; genus Hemigrammopetersius; species Hemigrammopetersius urotaenia. The sequence goes on from JBBPDC010000141.1 coordinate 9,302,934, forward strand.
TCCCACATTATGTGGTGAGCACACATCCTGTTGTTCACAGTAAAATGTTTAAAAATAGTATAAAGCAGTTCTAGAAACATTGTCAATCCTTAATAGTCATGCTGTACTTTAGTCCTGAGCTCATATAATAGAGCATCAGTCATAGGTATTGCTAAAGATGGGCATTAGCATGCCACTGACCAAATGCATGTTCCATTATGACGATATTTAGAAGAGACCAGTTTCGCGGACCTTGTCCGGGTTCAAATCCCAGACAAGGTCAAATTTTTGAGGAAGTCCATGGCCTAGTAGTTAGGGAGTTGCCCTAGCAATCAGATGGTGACGGGCTCAAATATTACTGAGGTACCCTTGAGCAAGGTACCGTCCCCACACACTGCTCCCCGGGTGACCATATTAGTGACAGTCGCTTGGTGAAAGGGTTAATTGCAGAGACAGAATTTCACATTGTTCACACTGTGTGCAGGACTACTGTATATGGGCCACTTCAGTTTACATTAAACCTTGGGACGAAAAACTAATTTCATATCAAAAATCATATAAGGGCCATCTCTTCTTCAGACCTGGTTGTCACAGTCAGAGCAGTCACATGACCCAGTCCTATTTTGTTATTGGCCAAAACCAACTAGCACTAGGTATCAATAACTCCAACTTCTTTTCAGGCAGGGTGGCTGCAGCCCCAGACAAGGCCACGCTCACTCTACGGCCCTTTCCCACAACCTCCAGGCACCTCTGAGGAAGTCATCCGTGCCTAAATGTGCCTCCTTAATCAAAGCTTGAATGAAGAAGTTGTCCTGGAGGTTGGCTGCCGCGGGTACGGCATTAGCAGAGCACATGCTCGCCTTTCAGGTCCCAACAATGAAGCCCATTGTGTCGCTCCAGAGCTGTCCGTTCAGATTTAGGATGGGTCTCCAGCAGCAAGACAATGCAGGAGAGATGGCTCAGGCCGTAGTCCTTAATGAGCCACAGAGGATCCGGTTTTGAGATGGACACTGGGCCACATGCACACACCATGACAAGAGCCGGGAAGTTTTGGACTGAGCTAAAAGGCCCTTTTTTGATCTCTACAGCCATACAATATTACATCAGCCGTCTTAAAGTCCATTTTGGGAGCCCATTTGCAAACCTTACAGCACAATTTGTGGAGTTGTTTACTGCCCTGTGCTGTAAAACTGTTGTGATGAGGTTTGCTGCTCCTAGTGGGTAATGGTAACGGGCAGCCACTTTACTCGCTGGTTTGTTTCTGTTATGGATACAACATTCTAGACAGATAAGCCTTTATGACAGACAAATCTCCTCACTGGCAGTGTATCCATAGAAGGCAAATCAATTTGCTTGATGCAAAAAACTTTCCACGAATGATTTTGGTTTTGTTATGGCAACAGTTTGTGTGTGCTTGCTACGATCATGAATGTTGTGTTTCAGGGAAACAGTGGTCTGGCTCTTGCATTAGCTTATCTTCATGTTCTAATCCATTTTCCTTGCTTATTTTTCCTACATTACACTGTCCTAGCATTCTGCAGAGGCTACTGGCTTGATATAAACCTTACAATGCTTGTAAATGCAGTTTGATTTCTTTTTTTGTAACAGCAGGATAGGAGTATTACAGTACAGTACATCACATGTCAGAACTATACCTTATATTCTAATATATAAAAGGGAAAAAAGGTTTGTGCCTTTTGTTTTAACATTTCATGGTGAATGGACCCCTAGAAATGGTCAAAAATGACAAATATAATACAATATAATAATAACATCTTACTTTAATTCAAAGTTAAGAAAGTTGTTCCTCTCCTGGAACTACCTTCATGTAGGAGACTTGATGTAAACAATGTGCTGTAAGAATATGTGAATTATGTCTATCAATAAGTAGATAAACGAACACAGAAACTGACACCTTGCACGCAGTGATCATTGTTCTGAGGACAAAAACAATATCCTGTTTTACGTTTACGCTGTGTCTCAGGCTGCTTGGTCTATTAATAACAACAGCCTGAGGCTGAATGAAAATGGATGTGCTCGTGGGGTAAACATCCTGACAAACTCTGTTACACCCCTCCTCCCTCACACTCTCAAAGACAAGATACTGTCTCTCCAATTAACAGATGGTCCACCAGCTTACAAGGGGCCTAACAAGTGAGAAGCGGTGTGTACGGTCTGTGAAAATATGCAGTGATAATGCTGCTCAACTGCCTGATTACCTCTACCATTATGTCATTTCTCAAGTGTCCTGTTTATTATTGTTTTACAGTGAGGATCTTACATAAATCTTTCCCATCCAATGTTTTGAAAATGACAGTTCATGGATCTTTATCGTCCCAGTTTATTCTACTTTTGTTTTCCTTGGTTGTTCTCCCAGCAGAGTTGCTTTGAGACATTATCCACGGACTTAGACCTTCAGCCGTGATTACAACTGGCACTTTTAATAACAGAGAATTCAATTCCCAGCCGCCTTACGTTATACTTCCGATGCGAGTAGCAGATCTATTGAAACGGAGTTAGCAGTGACTTGCCAAATCTTGTTATATAGCGTTGTGTTCATCAAACTCCCCCAGAAAGTGAGAGTGTTAGTGGATATGAGTACCTGCTGTTTCGTTTGCTCTCGTCTTTTCTGTGTTTGCTGTTGAGAAAGGATAAAAGTGTTTATAGCAGCTGAGGTGGGTCTAGAGATCCTTTCCTGTGGTGTAACAGTTTTCACTGTTTACAGTGTGTCATGGCAGACGTGTTAATCCTGAAAGGGGCTCTGCTTTAAGAGCATGTTAAAAAAAAAAGTTGAAGTAGAGCCACAGGCTCCTTCCTTTCTTCTTCTATGTGATTAGGCTGTGTCTCAGGCTGGTTAAAAAGGGGGGGGGGGGGTTCTTTTCTTTGAGGGGGAGGTCGAGGGGACTTTGTGCAAGTGGTGGTTCTCTTTTCTTCTCACACCATTTTTATTGAAATGAAGACCATCTATCAGAGTGCTGAGAGCCTCTATTCAGGGCCTTAGAAAGCCATGCTGCAGACAGACCTGTCTGAGGACTGCCCAAACACGTATGCAGCAGATGTGTTAAAGAAAGCGCAGGCCGCACTCTCAATAAGCTCCCCTCCTCCTGCCAGTGCCAGCTTTATGCTAATTTTCACACACAGTCATCCAGAGCATTTACACAGGGCTTTGGGCTGTGGTGGACATGCCCACTTCACAATGCCGCCACAGTGACAGATTTCCCCTTCCACTTTCGTGGCTAACTGGCACCCGTTAGTATTACACACGTAATGCGAACGGGTGCCAGTTGACTCTGAACCACAAACGGCAGCCTTCTTGTCTCAGAGGTGTAAATTTAAATCTAAACAATCGTCTCTGACCAAGCGTCTGTAAATAGAAATAAGCAATAAGATTAAATTATTTAAATGCTTGCTGAAAAATGATCCATTTATGTTTCTGTGTTTGTGTGTGTGTGTGTGCCCAACATTACAGCGTGTTAAATCTAAAACATGTGCACCAGTGTTAGCATTAGCATACTACTAGAATGTATATAAGGGCGCTAGCAACCTGAACTGATGGTAATGCAATGTCACTGCAAGAGTGTACACTTGCTTTAGGTGTTTTGTAGAATGTTGGCTTAAAGGCATGGATCCTTCTCCGCTTCCTTTCAGCATGACTGGATGAGATCATTGACTAACCGCTTTCATTAAAATGGACTACTCTCTGTTCATGCATCATTGTAAACACTTGTGTTTGGTAGAAAGCTCTTGAGCCCGGTGTAGGACAGTGGTCACAGATCCATGACCTGTTGTTTGTGTGATGCTGACTGCAACACATTGAGTATGAGCGATAGTGTGTGAGGCTGTACGTGCATCAAATGCAGGAATAAGCAAGAGGAGGCTTGGCTTGGACAGCCCGAGGCAAGCCATCTGCCACGGTCAGAGAGGGGCTGCTATTGTCTGTGCTTGAGGAATGCTAAAGCAGATTGATGAAGGCCCCAGCAATTCCGTCAGGGACAGCACCACGAGCAGCAGGGGTCACACACTCTTCCATCCTCCCCAAAGATGCATCCCCTCTGTCCACCTCCCTTGGGTGCTCAGTACATAGTGAATGCTTGTCAGATGCTCCTGATATAAAGAGGGAGCTTGATTTTTTAATTGACTCTTTCTTTGGCTCCCTTAGCTCCTTAAAAATAAAGGTTTGATTCTTGGCTTGAACACTGTTCTTGGAAAAAACACTTGAATTTGTATAGAAGTGTTCTATCATGTGGAGGAACTTTAATAGATCCCTTACTTTTCACACATCTCATGTGCAACACAGGTACTTTAAAGCACCGTTCAATGAAGATTTGGGGTTGTTTTATACTAGCATTCATTTTAGAGCTTCTCTCAAGAGAAGAACTGACATGCCACACCACATTAAGTGTTAATATACGGAATGTTTTGTAGTTCGCTTTTTCTGGCCTTTTGATGCTACCAACCTTGGATGAAAGAAGCTGAAGCATTAATCCTCTTAAACCCAAAGTCAGCAGCCGTTTCAAAGAATCCTTTTTTTCTCCCTAGTTACAGCTTTTTCTCTCTAAGCTTTTTTGCGCTTGGCCTATTTGTTCAGGATCTGAGATTTTTTAAATGTTGAATCTTGTGTTACTGAATGTGGCTCAGTCAGATGTTCATGTGATATCAGTCAGATATTTCTGATGTTCAGGGAAATGAACAGTCAATGCCTCTGCTTTGGAGCCACTGGGGTCTAGTGACAAGTTTAAAGCATTAGGGTCGGATATGGGCACTTTACTTTAAGTAGGAAAAGCGGGAAACTCCTCTTTAAACTGAGGGACAAAGACAAACCCCGGGGCTATGCCTGGGCTCCAGGAGACCGCAGTCATGCAGAGCGCCCCTCATGTGTGCTTGCTTGGAGGATGACCTCTGACCTTCTCAGCAGGTGTCAGTGCCCAGGCTTTTAAAAGAGAGGAGCCTGCACCGTCCCACCACAGTTAGCGGGGCAGGGCAGCTGAGAGGGCCAGATGTTGTATAGGGAACCCCCCAGGGAAAAGTGTGCCACTGTTCCAGAGAGAGTCTCATACAACAGAGCAGAGCTCTCACAAAACCACAGAGCACACACACACAGCTCTGTCGCCATGGTGACCGGTTGCTGTGACAACAGTCCTGAATGAGTGAGTGAATGAATGAATGTGTCCACAGCCTGAACGCGCCGGGCCTCAGTTCAGCCCTTTTGTGCAGGATCGCCCCGAGGAGGTCAGAATCTGAACCTTTGGTTAGATTTCTGTTTAAAAGAATCATTTTGTTCCAGCTTCTGAGACTGGATCCTGAAATTATCAGTGAAAATAATTCTGTTTTACATTTGCACAGCTACATTTGACTTTTTGGCTTTGATTAGAATTTTTTACTGCTTGCATTATTACTATTAGGCTACTATTATTTTTATTCATTATTATTATTATTAGTAGTAGTAGAAGTAGTAGTAGTTAAATATCCCATATGTTAAATATCTAGTACCCTCACCAAAGCTGGCCTCTGCATAAATGCTTAAAAACTTGCCATTGTGCTGTTAAAGAAATAATCTTTGACTGTTATGCTGACCACACAGTGAACGTATGGATGATACAAGAGGCTGATTCTGAGTAAACTGAACATTTGTTTTTTTTAACTAGAGCTAGGCTCATCAATTATCAGTCTAAAAGATAAATGAATACGACTGGCCTGATCTTTATTGAATTGAAGTACTTTCGATATGATTCACTGTAAAAGAAAATAAAGAGAATGTCATTCAGATGTCTTACACTCTCATATGTCTGTGTTGTAGTCAGCCTTTCTTCAGTAGCATTAATCCCAGGATGAAACACGAACGACTCCCAACTCCCTATATGGTATTCTAGGTTATGAAATTCTGGCCTCTACACACAAAGCATGCACTGTTCGTCCAGTATGAAATTGTGCACACATAGCTGAATCATAGATGGCTATTTGTTAGACATATTGTTTTCCGTTTGAGATTCATTTTAGATTCAGCCGCAGTGTGGGAAAAGAGACACACAACACTCTTAGCTTGGTGCTAGTATAAAACCGGGAATCACACAGAGGTGCTAATAAAAACAAGCATTTTCACTGTAGTGGTACTTTGGGATGTAAAACTATGCATAAAGAAAAGGGTTTTTGAAGGTTTCTGATGTATTTTTATAGGGACGAACTGAATATTCGGCCACTGAAAGATTTTTTAACGTGACCAAAACAGTGATGACACAATCAACAGCCGCAGACTGCACATGGCAGATTGGATTACAGGTCGGTTTGGTTCTACTCTGTTCAGTTTGGTTTCGGACCTACAGTTTTCCATTACAACTGGTTGCTATAGCGACCAAACATTCTGAGATGCAGCACGAGCGGAGTGTTCTAAGCTGAGGTAAACAACCTGGCATCATTATAACCATCAGCATGAATGAAATCAGAGGGGTTTTATTTCTTATCCTTGTGGCTGTTTGCCACAAAACAGAGACAATTGGCTCACCAGACAAGGCTTAAAGAAGCAACATTAGTGTTAGCTAATGCTAACGCTAATACTAAAGTTCAGTCAACAACACTGATGTACCACCAATCAGTAATCTCCAATATGTACGTCATCATTTAATATCAGTACAGCACGGTTTCGGTTTTCAGCCAAGTGTTTCCTCATTTTCGGTTTCCGTTTTGGTCCAAAAAAATCATTTCGGTGCATCCCTATATTTTGTGTTCATCATTATTTGAGAGAAAGTTTAAAAGTTGACTGCAATACACAATCATAGAAATATTTCCAGTTTTTAAATTTGCCTTTACCATTAGAAGTTTATCAGTTATCAGATAACGAGAGCATGGTACAGTTGGATATTCTTTATTTGTCACTCATAGCTAGTTGATTTCTAATCTTCCATCACTTTAGCAGACACTTAAGTGTTTGTAAATCAAAGAGGAGATTGATCATTTCAATGTTGATGAAAAGTTATTGACGTCCATTCAGTCATATATTGTTTTGCAGAAGGCATTCAGTGTATTCAATGTATTCAGACTAGCTTTTGGTCCAGGGATACTTGGTTGGCTCTCTCTGGACTGAGGGCTTTGCTGCAGTCAGCGGGGCAGTCTGGGAAGAGACAAGGCTCCTTAGAACACATTGCTGTTGCCTGGCCAAAAGCATAGAGAGCATCCTGCACAACGACTGGCACATGTTGACAGAACAGAGAAACTGTGGAATGTGCTGGCCAGTGACGACTCCACCACGGGACTGCTCTCACTTCAAAGCCCCAGGGAACTGCAGGCACAAGATGAGGATTAAAGACACAGCATGTTGCCTGGGCTGTTTACCAGAAGATGGCTGCTGTGGAATGTGAGATTTCACTCACTGAAATGTTCAGAAAACAGCATCAAATTGGTAATTGCCCAAAACACAGATGACTTAACAATGCTCATCTTAGTGCTTGTATGAGAACCACAGTCAAATAAAACGTTAACTGCACTGTAATTAAAGCTCATTATTTCCTCAGGAATGCATGAATTAACCACAGCTCAATACCATGCAGTCATACATCAGAAACAGAAAGGCCACTCTGAATACTGATACTGTCCGAACTACCCATCATAAATCTATAAGAGTGAATGAACTAAACAGATGCTTACATATAAAGCGCATTTGGCCGGGAATTATTTCCACAAATCAAAAGAGCAGGGCTTGTGAGCCTGGCTAACTTCAACATGTTTTATTAGAAGGCTTGGAATAACATCGTATGGGGAAAAAATTGAGGGAGGGAGAAGGATGTAATTAGCTTATTAATCATTGTTGCTTGGGTGAAGTGGTAGTGGGACGTGCTAGTTGAGCAATTGCAGAGCACGGAAGTTAAAAAAAAAATCCATAGCATCCATGTGAAGACCATATAGATTAACAGAAGCACCTAGAAGGTCAAGATAATAACATACCTCAGTCTCCACTTCAGCTCTACCCAGAAAAATGATCAACCCATATAAAATATAACTACATTTATTTCATTGCTTTTGCTTTTGGTAATAAAATATTTTGACATATAGACATATTTACATTATCATGGCAGTTTGGTCACTTAAAACCCAATGTATACACAACCAGTGCTTAATTCAGTGCTACTGTCATTCAAGGTACAAAGAAAATACATGCACTACATTTTTGATTTAAGAAAAATACTTTTGAACCATTTCACAAAGTTTGGGTTCTTTCAATGAAGATCCTTCATTTTCACACTCTCAATATTAAATATGATTCTTTAGCTTTGCTTCAAAAAACAGTTTTAGCATTTTTATTTTTTAGATACAGAATCTGTTTCAAGCCTTGGAAAAGGGAAGGAGAAAGAAGCGTTTAAGAATAGGATTCCTCCTTCAGCAAAAGTAGTGTAGGCGGGTGGGGTCATGGATGTTTTAGGAAAAGTGGTAAAATGTGAAGGGAAAGGAAAAAACACTGCTTCAGAATGTCTCCCTGCCTTTCTTAGTGTGACCCTGCCAGAGAGATGCCATTGTTTGGGGCCTCGGCAGTTTGCCAGAGGTCAGTGTGGGCCTCAGGCTTATTGTGGCCCTGGTGCTCACTGACCGCTTGTGTCGCATCTGTCTTTCCACTGAGGCGCGATGGCTGAGCCACTCTGACTGGGCAGCCTGGGGTCAAATAAGGCTGAGGGCAAAGAAAAGCACTGGTCAGGCCTGGCAAACGTGGGGGGGGGGGGCAGGTCTTGAACTTCAGCCACTGAGTGAAAGCCCAGGTCAGGTCACACTTTCTGTCCCCAGATTAGCAGATCAGCCCTTTCGCAAAGGTTCAACGGGATCACTTTCAGGATTTTCACCTCAAAGGCGAAGGCCATGCAGCATTTAAAGAGAGATAGAGTAAGAGAGACATAGCTGCAGCTGTCGTTACGGCAAAGTGGAACGATGTCATGGAGAAGATGAGAGAGGTCTAAACCTTCACGTCTCTGACCTGGCAGACTCCTGTCCCTTAGGAGGCCGCTGGGTCAAAGAGAGACCACGCTGCTCTCTGAGCTGTTGACAGATGCTTTAGGATACCCCAAGGTTCAGTTTCATTTTGAAGAATATATTACGCATGCTCTTGGGTGTCTGCTGTGGTTATTTGAGCACTGGGTTGCTGTATTCAGTCAGATTACAGGATGACACAGCTTTGATTTACCATGTAATTTGTATTGCATGCCACACACGGCATAAACTGAGGCTGCTTTTGGCAGTGCCCACTGTTAATCAGGGTGGCCCCTTAGTCAGACTGCACAGTGTGGATTACGAGCTTTCATAAGATAAACTCACTTTTTGTTTTACGCTTGAACTATAAAATAAAATGGAGCCTTACTTTCCGACAAAGAGAATCTGACAGGCCCTGTTTTCAAGGGGCAAGATAGGAGGCTTGTGTTTAAAACAAGGAAAAAACGTCCTCAGTGAAATAGATGCCTTGTATGCAGCGATTTCGTCATCTTCAGAATGAAATTTCCACTCCAGATGTTACTGCAGGCTGTGACTGTATGGAGGATGCTTGTTTCCTCGGCAGTTATCTGACACTAATTGAAATGCAGGGTTGAGTTTCTGAGAAGCAGTTTCAGCAAGTGATCCCACTGCATGAACTGAATGTAAGTACATCAGTGACCATTCAGCTGAGTGTGCTTCAGCTGCAGCATGTCCTGAAACGGTGTCCCAGGGACATCAACGTCCTTGCTAATAGTGGCAGGCTTTGGGTCAGAAGGCCTTTTGTATTAGTTACTGAGTGGCAGCTGCAGCCAGTGGATCTGTTATATGACACGCTGGAGGGCAGTTTTATGAACTTTGTCTGACTTTATGGAGAGAAGTGGTAAATGTATGGATATATGTGGAAAAAATATTCATGTTTTCAGAAGGATAGTCTGAGGCCAAATGTGTAAACCACAGATTAAGGAGCAATTAATGAGGGAACCTGTCAGAAATGTATTTATTTTAAATGCAGGCACTGCAGTATCAAATAGCTACCCTTTTAAAGTCTGATCTTGGAGTATACAGGTATGTGCAGTGGAATGATATGAATTGATACAAGTTTTGTTATGTTGCTGCACAATAAAATAAATATTCATTCAGAGTAGTTTGATGTGAAACGCTCCCTTTTAAAGAAACTAACTGGGAGTTTAAGGTGTTCACAGGAGTGGTAATATTAACCAGACATTTGAAGAATGAAATGAATGAATGAAATGATTGATGCCTGAAATATTGTTTCACAGTAATTCTGTGACTAAAACTATATATTACTATATATTAAAATACATTGAACAATACGTATAATATCTTTATTAATACATTTGTGGATTCATGATGAAGACATACATTTAGGGTGTTCTAAGACAAAGTAGCCCCCAATTAAAACTTTAAGATTCAGTACAATTTTACTTTTATAAACGATACAAAATTGACACATGTAGGTTTCCTGGTCATTTTGAATGAAAATGTGCCTTTTTAGCGTGAGCACTGTAAAGAAATATGAGTCAGCAAGTTGAGTCTCTACAGTAAACACCAAACCAGTATAGACTCTGTATAGACCACAGTGATTAAACTATACAGACTCTTTACACTTCCATAGGAATTCAAAATTGGCTTATCCAGAGAAATTTAAATAAGACAAGAACAGCTTATGCATATTGCTATTCAGCTATGTGCTACAAGACCAAATTGCCATTTTGGAAACATTGTGGTTGAATTAGTGACAGATAACTTCAAAAAGAAACACATATCCAGATGCTAAATAGTTTTAGGAAGTAGGAGGGCAACCTCCAGCGCAAAGCAAAAAGCTGCAGGGTACAGTAAATGCCTATAAGCATGGTGAAAAAGATAATTCAACAATACATAATGGAAAGATGCATGATGTCACAGTATAGCATGAAGCTATAAGAAAGTACTGAATGTATAAAAAGATAGAACCAGGGATGATTAGAGTCTTCAGCTGTTTTTTGGTTGTGAGAGACTGCGAAGGTGGGTATCTCATCTAACTTTTGAGGAACCATGTATAAAAACTTGTTAAAAGTCTTAAAAGAAAAATGTGTAGTGCATTATTAAGAATAAAAATTATGTCTCATTAAACCTTCTTACTTCACTGGCATTATCCTGAGCATTGTTTATGAGTTTATGTTGAAAGAGAGCCCATTCCTTCTTTATATGATGGATTTTAAACAAACTAATTAGGGTCATGGTGAAATCATTCATAAAGTTTCCCTGTAAGACAGTACAGAGCAAAGCCGGCCAGGATATAGAGATAAATCCACCTCCTCCTGTTTTAATTTGAGGCCAACACAAACATGGATGCTTTATCTATATTACGATCAAGCCACTGTCGGGAGGAGACTCTTCCTTCTAGCCAATGGCTGTCTGATTAGAAGAGCAAGTCTGACCTCCTTTGACATCTTAGAAGCGTTCAGAGAGGGGAAGGATGAAAATCCATCCCGTCCAGCCAAGAGACGTGCAGCAGAGCAAACGACTGCAGGTTATGGCATCTACAGGAAGCTCCTTGGGGTGTGCTTGTTATCGACCATTCCAGACCCCTCTCCTCTGACCCGCAAATGCATCAACATCTGCAGGAAGCATCCTGCAACAGGCAGCGGTCAAACATCTCCACTTTTATCCCTGACCACCACCCAGCCCCTCATCCCCCAACCCCAGACTCAGGACACGGATGCAGCGGGGTCTCTGATGTCAGAGACAATTCCTCAAACATTTCCTATTTTTCAACACGTACAAAATCAACTGATAAAACAGTACTTTCCACTAAACTGCTGAGGAGTGTAAAGCCATTCCTCTTTGATGCGGCCCACTATTTATGTCCATATGCTTTTAGTTTGAAGCCGATTCCCACCATTGTCTGCGGATGTGTTTTCAACACAGCATATGGGTGTTATTTATCATGCTGCTGCTGCTTTTTGGCCCTCTCAGATAGGGCTGCTGGACATATCTGTTTGGAGAAGAAGATGCTTGACAGAACCGAAGCAAATCTGTCTTTGAATAGTGTTTACTGCTCTGCTGTTATCATCAGAGAATTGAAAAACTCCCAACTTGCTAGCCTCACCAATGCTGGCTGAATTAAAACCGTGACCGAGTTCCAGCAGCTAGAATGCGTTTTGATATTTTAATGTCCAAACCTGAATGTTCAACATCCAGGCCGTGCAGGAGACTCTTCGAAGTTTAAAAAGTGTAAATGGGTCGATTTTTTTAGACACAGACTGCAGCATGCGATTCGCATAGCAACTGGCAGCCAAAGAAATGTGATTAAAATAGCTAATGGATGCAACGAACACATGTGTTGAGCCTGTTGCAGATACGCAGCAGAAAATCATTTCAGGAAATGGATGACGGCAAACTGAAGAGAAAAAATCCCACAAAATATTGCTACACTCAAGTGAACAGTTTGGATGACTCAGTAGAGAACTTTCTTTTGGCTTGCCAGCTAATATTAGACCTGGCTTCTAACACTGTAGCAGACAGTTAGTTATTTTCTTAGCCAACAAACTTTTTGAGCACATTTGAGCAAATTGTGTTCAGCTGATGATGAGGTTTACTGCACAAATAAATCCTAAGACCTTTTTTTTTCTTTATTAATACTTTATTAATAATCTTGTGTGCTGGCTAAACTAGGGCTATATCAACACAGACAACTCACAATTTGTTTTTCTGCTTGTGCCATCATGATGTTTTGATGTATTGTTACACCCCTAAGCTGATCAGAAAATTGAATCGGGTAATGGCAGATGAAAATAAGTGGCAAGCAGTATACATACAAAATTATTAATAATAATGATCAAATTATGGGCCATTATGGAAATCAGTAGGCTAAGGTGCAGATGTTTGAATACCCTCAGTCTCCACATCTCTGTTTGTGTCTATTCAACATGTAGCCCAGTGTGTTTTTAACAGGCGAATATAAAAGCTGATTCTGGGTGGCCGCTGCAGTGGTTATGGCTTTCTTTTCCACACATCACACAAGAAGGTTCGACATACTTGTAAATGTGACAACATGTGGTATTCAGTATCCTGTAGTCAAGTAGTGTGGTAGTGTGCACTCCACATTTTTGCACAGTGCTAATGGAAGCTTAGCGGAGAGCCTGTGCTAATTATCGGAGTTCCTTTGGTAGAGCTCAAACTGAATAGAAATCCGGGCAGAAAGATTTGTTCTGTGAACTCTAGTGAACTACACAGCAAATTACTGGATTGAAATTCAAAGATGCTACCGACCTAGCTTCATAGGAAATTAGACTGACAAGCAATGTTTTCCATTAGATGTAAAGCGATCATTCTCTGTAAATAACTACTGTGAGCAAAACATCCTTGTCACATTTCACACATTTCACACCCTTGCTTTTGATTTGATTCACTCTGTTTTGTTTGTAACACTAGTAGTGCTTGTGATGCAGATTTTCTGATAAACAGCCTTACAGATCACAGCTCTGTTCCTGGTTTGCTCTGACTAGAGGAAGTCCTACTTTGTCTCTCGTTGATGGGTGTGGAGAGTGATGAGGGTCCAGCCGCACTGATCACCCTCCACCACACTTCCTCTTGCTGCTCCCTGGGTGGGACTCCCTCAGGGCTACACGGAATCACACACCCCATCTCTCATACAGAACATTTGCATTGTTCCCCAATCATGCTACCCATGAACTCTGACTCCTCTGGGTAGGGCCAGTGCAGTGGAGAATGTTTAGGCCTGCAGATTCTATCAGCCGTTTTGGGGGGGGGGGCGGTGTTTGAGGTTGTTTCAGTTGGTTCTGTGCCATGGGAGATATGAATCTGCCTCGTAGGGCAGGAAATGAAAAATAGCCCTTCAGTTACTTAAAAGCACTGATTAATCAAATCAAAATTGCCAGAAAGATCCAAACTGGAAGCAAGCTCTTCTTGGCACACCAGAATTTTCAGCAGGGAAAACAATTATAGCTAAACAATGGTTGACTTTGACTTGCTGGTGGTCATGAAGTATTTTTAGTGTTTATTTTCTTGTGACATGGCAGGTGTTTCTGCAACTGGCCTTTCTGAAGTTAAAGCTTACTAAAAATCCTTTGATTTTTCAACCGCCTAGGAAGTCTTCTTTGTGTGTGTTAATAAAAGATTCCCAGGTACCTACTTGTCAGAATCAGAATCAGAATCGCGTTTATTGGCCAAGTATGTGAGCAAACACATACAAGCAATTTGATTCCGGTAGATGGTGTCTCTCAAGTACAACACAGTAAAAAACAACAACAATAGTTATAAGATACAATAAA
>JBBPDC010000141.1:9317255-9334116 GCA_037974485.1 Hemigrammopetersius urotaenia
GTGTGTGTGTGTGTGTGTGTGTGTGTGTGTGTGTGTGTGTGTGTGTGTGTGTGTGTGTGTGTGTGTGTGTGGGTTTGGACCACTCACAGCTCAGACAATAGTCCACTACACCCTCGTGATCCCCCAGCAAAGCCTGCAGCTCACGTGGTGCCCTACTCTTTTTAAATGACCATCCCTGCACCAAAACAGCCTCTGCTGGACAGCTGATCGATACACAGTTCCTGAGACACTGCAGACGAGATGACATTACGGGTAAGAAAACGTAGCTCCACTGCAGACACAATCAAAGCAAATTGGCTCATTCTGTTGTTCGTGAGGAATGGCGGTCATTCATAGTTCAATTACCTGTGCTGCACAGGGGCCTGCTCTATTTGGGCCTGCTCTATTTGGGCCTGCTTATAGCACAGCACTGAGTCTGTGTGTCACTTTCATTACAACCTTTGGATCAACTGTAGTGGATGATAACCAGCGCAGCAGGGATATGTTGAAATAAAGCACGTCCATCGTTTAAATGTTGGTTCTCTACATAATGGACCCAAGAAATGACTGTAAGAGGAGCTGAAGTGGAGTGGTTTTACATTAAATCCGTGCTTCTCTCTCCCTGTCTCTCTCCCTCTCTCTTGCTATCTCTCTGTCTAACTCTCTCTCAGTGTGACTGCTGGTATGATGAATGTTTAGTTATAGCCCATCCTGCCATGTGCATTTGGCTGGAAGAATGCCAAAGTGGTTTCACTGAGTCGTGCAACATTTTATCATTATACCTGCAGAATACCTGAGATAACTGCTAATATGCCAGTGTTAGGTTAATGGGCACTGAAACAGGGTAATTAAAATGTAGCTTTCCACCTTTCTGTGATCAGTGCCATTTTCCAGCTAAGTTGGCCCATTGATTTATTTTGAAAGGAAGAACACAGAGCTCTAACTCGATAAAAGTCAACCAGCAGCAAGCTAACGTACCTCAGCGGGTCAATGTGCTTATTAAGGATATGTGAATGCTTTAAAATGTGAGTTTTTAAAACCGATTATTAATCAGTCATTGACACCTTAATAATCATTAATAAGCCGCTATAACACGTTAACAAAAATGGGTTCTAATAAATATGATGAAACTGACAGTTATAATCCTGGTAACCACTCCATTTGTCACTTACTGTACTGAGCAATAGTCCTATAGAAAATTATATTTAAACATGTTTATCTGTGCAACCATTTTCAGTCTTCTCTGCGAGGAAGTTCAGTATTACTTGGAGATCCCATTAAAAATCTGATTTGGTTCAACAAGTATTTAATTAGATTAAATAAGAGGGTTTTCAGGTGGAATTTCAAATAGCAGCTCCTAAGAATAATTTAGGGACGTTATAATTTTAAGTGATTGAGGAATGCACTTATAAAAGTTCTTCCATTTGAGTTCCTGTCAAAATGTGAAATTGGTACCTCAGTTCTAGAGCATGTAGGTCCTTGCTTTGATCCAAGCAGTCTACTGACACAGGACTGTATATAAACACTTTCTCATATTCTGTGCAAGTCTGTATGTGTTTGTTCACTTGTGATTGCCATTGAACTGATTAGCGATAATCTAATCAGTCTAAACATGTCCCATATTGTCCATTGTGTTGGTGGTCCTGAGTCTATCAGGTGTGCTTTGATAGCTATGCTTCTTGTCTACCAATCCTCTTTTGTTATAAAAAAAAAAAAAAAAAAAAACCTTAGATAGCACACAAAAAAATACAGGACAATGTATTTCAAAGAGCAATTTCCAGCATAAAAGCGTCACTATGAATAACGTTTTTGTGGCCAAACATGATTGGATTTGGTTACCTTTGAACTGTTGGGACTTTGAGCATTCAAAATCACATCACCTCTATTGATGTGGGAATAAAGTAGGTATAGAGGATATCAAAAAACAAATCCTTCTATCTGTCCCTTTGACTACAAATGTGCTAATGGACCGCGTTCGATTAATGTTCAGAATGAAAGCATATGCCTTCTCACAGAGCTGCAAGAACATTTAATGAAATTAGTCCTCTGCCATTACTAATTACATTACATTACTTTACATTAATCATATTACAAGAAAACGAAGGCCTCAGCATAATTCATTCAAAACAATCATAATAACACCTGCATAAGAACTGTTTTTCCTTAAATGTGGTTTTAAAAAAATCCCCACCTTAATCTCTCCACATCACTACACTGACCTTGCCCTGATCTTGAACCTGTATCTAAATAGTTTGCCTGATTCTTGCAGTTTGAGGCCTCCTGTCCTGACGGACTGTGTCCAGGATGGAGCATCATCCTGAAAGGAGAGACGCCAACAGAGGCCAACAAGTAAGTCCAGGGCAGAGGTACTGAAAAACAGGATTATAGAAAGATCCATAAACATTCACCTTCCTGACCGCAGGTCTCTGGAGAAATCTTGGAATGGAAAATGGGCAGAATATAATTTCGAAAATATACATTTCAGTTGAGAGCTATTTCTTTTCCAAGACCATGATGCCAATTGAATGTATTTTCTCTGACTTGTGAAGATCACTCTTGATGAAAGAGGCCACTTCTATCACTGTACATGATGCTTCAGAGGGGTTGGCAATTTAATATTACCCCAAACCTTGAAGATCATCCATATGTATGAGAACTGTTTTCCCCCGAACATTTACGCTTTTTATACTGGATATAGGAAAACCATCAGTGCCAGGGGGGAGTAGAAGTGGAACTGTTTCTGACCTCAAAGATAGAAACGGAATACACAACGATGCAGTCCGGAGTATAAATCTAATGAAGCCACTTACGATAGAACCACAGTGATATTTCAAACAGACAGTTCCAAACCCCAGCTAAAGGTTGTGTTTTTTAATCCTTTTAAAATGTCCGTTTTCCCCCTCCACAGCAAAGTCTATTTAAGAACAGGACCGCTTAACAACTCTGGGGAGTTAATAATTCATCTTACCCAGTGAGAGAAACCCACTTCATCAGGGAAAATGTAAGAAGTGCCCCCAATGCAGACAATTAGAAGAACAAGCAAGACTATAAAGGAGAGCACTGAACGCTAATGTGACAAGCATGCATGTGACAATTCATTTGGCAAAGGAAGAATGGCTTTCCCTTGGGCACGATCTCTACATGGTTCATTCATTATAGATGTTCATAGACAGCACAGACACCAGCCAGACAAGTCAGGGGAGATCTGAGATTATTGCCTGAAATATTTTCCATGCAGGATTCTGGTGAATAGAACAGAATGGGGAGAATGAAACAGACCAGCCAAATGAAGCTGGTGGTCCATTTGTCTGCTAAATCCAGAGTAACCAAGGGTTTTTTTGGCCAGATTGCTCTAGACCACATTGCCTGTGACTTCTAATTGATTACTGCAGCATCACTAATGTGCCTTTCTGCCTCACCGAGGTTTGAGATCAATTTCCTCTGCGACCGAGACGACAAAATAGCCTTCCATTTCAACCCCCGCTTCACCGAATCAGACATAGTCTGTAACTCCTTCATGGCAAACCACTGGGGGCAGGAAGAGCGGTGCACCAACTTTCCCTTTGGCACCGACGAGCCTTTCCAGGTGAACTGAAACTGTGCTAATGATCATACTGTGACTCAGCCATACTTGCACAGGGCTTCTAAACAAAGTCTCTCCTCCCTCAACAGATTGAAATCTACTCAGACAACGACAACTTCCATGTTTACATTGATGAAACGAAGATCATGCAGTATAAGCATCGCGTCGAGGATCTAAAGACCATCACCAAAGTACAGGTGGTGAATGACATCGACATCTCCTCTTTGGAGATCACCAAGAAACATTTTTACTAAAGCTGGGAAACGAGATGGTTTAAAAAGAGTTCCCCAGGGAAGCCCTATGGGAAGAATAAGCTGAAGTAAGCCTTTGTTTGTTTACAGTGGATTATTGTCCGTCTTGCATTTCTCGTTGATAATTTTAGCAATAAATAATGATGATTATCTTCTTCGCCTGTTGGCTTGGCTTAACAGATTGCCGTATTCAAACAAAACAACCTGAATAAACAAGGAAGTCTGAAGAGATTTCTAAGATGTTCATCAGCTGGGAGTATTCTGATTGACTCTGATAACAATAATTGCCTGGAACTTTTCCTGATCTGTCCAGTACAATTAACACATTAGAGCTAGCGCTAAAGGACTGCTGGGAAAACATTTTCACAAGAACACACACCAAGACGGAAGTATCAAATAAGAAGTGAAATTACAAGCACTAATAATAGTAATCTCTCATAAACATGAGACACCTGCAGGAGAAAGTAGTTTGAGCACTTGATGACAGATGGCCATTTCATACAGGATCCTTTGCATAATCAGTCTAATATTTGGAAATATGTCCATATGATGTTTTCAACAGAACAGCCAAGGAGCCTGATATATAAGAGCCCATAAACATTTACAGTAATAGAGAAGGGCTTTCCATCCATCTACTACTACTACTACTAATAATAATAATAATAATAATAATATATATAAGTGAGGAGAAGCGGGTATTCAGAAACTTTTGCTTTAACAACCTGCACTACAAATATTCATTTCAAACACAATGTTATATGTTTGCACTATTAAAAATGAAGTAAAATTACTGCATTCATAAGCTTCAAGATATCCGCTGCAAGAAGTATTTCATTTTAGCAGCGCTGTCGTTCAAATTGTCCTGAGGGTAATTACGGCCCTTTTACTTACAGTTATAGAACCCTTCATACATGTTCAAAGTGATTCAAGTTAGGAGACAAGCTGTACCTGTACCTTTCTCTATAAATGGGCTCAATAATTTCCAAAGCGTTCAATGAGGTCTGGCCAGAGTACACTTTTCAAAAACAGTTCTGAATTTTCTAATTGTTTAAGGACATCTCTGTATCTATCTCTCTGTATACTGCCAAGCCTGTATTACTGACAGAGGTCTGTACTAGGCCTTCCATCCTAGCTATTCCATTCAATTGATAACAATGTTGTCCCTGGATTGTTGCATGAAATCCACTCTAACAATTGCAACACAATAACATTTTCAATTTTAGTTGTGCAGGTTGGGCAGCATAAATATATAAGTATGTATATAAAATAATAATAATATATACAGTACTGTGCAAAAGTCTGAGGCACCTGAGAAAATGATGCTTAAAAGCTGTTAAAACATTTACATTACAACAAACAACATGAATACACTAAATGGCGGTTTTATGTGTGGGAAAGTGTCCGCTTAACCATTTCCAGACCTCTTTCCTCATGGAAGCCCAGTTTTACTTGCAGCTCCATCAAATACCTGGTTTGACTCTTTTTACTTCAGTAGATTAAATTAGGTTTGTTGATTATGGAATTTTAGTCATTCACCCAGTGGAGGCACTGAGCAGAAACCTGGATCCAAACCTTTGTTCTTCTAACCAGCTCACCAAATATTGACTACATTTTAGAAAGAAAGAAATCTGCTATATATATAGATGGAGTGAGAGATGATGCTGTTATTCTTTTTTTTTACTTACTAAATGATAGGGCTTCCATCAACTAATTCTATATCAGCATGATTCCCTGTAAGGTAACTAAATGTAAAAATATATATCAGCACAGCTTCCTTACGCAATCATGAGTGTGAGTGAGATCGCTACTCTGAGAGCGACAACAGCACAGAAGAGAGAGAGAGAGAGAGAGAGAGAGAGAGAGGGAGAGAGAGAGGCTGCATAATTCACAGCATTCTGCCATTCCGTGGGAGGAGGTAGAGGAGGAACCCAGGAGTACATGGCCAAGTCCACTCTCAGGAGGCTGCATGGAAGGAAACGTGGCAGACCATCTTACTGGAGCTCTTCTGCACATCCATCAGGGTAGGATTTTACTTTTCTGACCATAAGAAATTTTTCAGTTTCTCAGTATGTGACTGTGGCTCATAGTGAATGTCCACTGAAGAAAAAAACTCGCAAGCCTGTATAGACTCTGTGATTGAACTGTATTTGTTATTTTTTTAGCCTGTTGATTTAAAATGGAATAATCAATCAATACTGTACAGCAAAGTATATGTGATTAGAATCCAAAAGCTGCATCGTAAATTCTATAAATCCTATAAATTACAGTTTCCTATGAAGCTATTTACATTTTCAGTAAGCTGGTGTTAAAACTGTCTTATTACTGTGTTGGTTTCTTATAGGGCAGCGGGCTTAATTGTGCAAATATCCAACCCCACTTTTTTGACTGACAAAAGCTGAAATGATTGAATGTGTCAGCTGCATGAACTAACATCAGCTAATTCTGATGTCCCCGAATCTGAAGCACCAGCTGCATCATATGTCATCAGCTTAATCTTTACTTGGAGATATGCAGAGCAGAGAGTTTAATTCAGTCCAGAGCAGTCAAACAGCTTTTAGCTTTTAAAACTTCAGGATGAATTTCTCGGAATTTCATGTCTCCAACTCGCTGCTGTCTGCAAACGGCTCCATTGGTGAAGTTGGAGACGTTGGTTCTGATTTGTTCCTCCATCAGAATGGAGAAATGGAGCGACTTCTGCTGCTGACAATTCAGGAGCCGACCACCATCGCGCTCACAGTGATGTACTCAATGTCGTTCGTGGTGGGCTTTGTGGGGAACATCATGGCAATGCGGATGCTTACTAGCCAGAAGAATAGGAGGGTCCAGAGCGTGAGTGCCACCCGGAGCTTACTGATCAACCTGGCTGTCTGTGACCTGATGGTAGTCTGCATCTGCATGCCCATCACTCTGGGTCACACCATCTACACAGCCTGGGTCTATGGCGACCTGCTATGCAGGGCTGTTCCCTTCATCCAGGCTGTGTCTGTGTCAGCCAGTGTCCTCAGTTTGACAGTAATCAGCGTCAACAGGTACTACAGCGTCCACAGCCCACTGAATGCTCGCTCCTACTTCACCCAGAGGAAGATCTGTGTAACCATTGGAGTGGTTTGGGTCCTGAGCTCAGCCATCTGTGCTCCACTCCTCTTCATGGTCAAGCTTGATGAGATCCACTTGATTGACATTACGGTACCCATCTGCAGAGAGCTATGGCCACAAGCAAGGCTTAAGCAGGTTTATAATGTTCTGCTCTTCATCATGCTCTACTGCATCCCTGTGGCCTTCAATCTGACCATCAGCTTCCTGACAGGCCAGAAACTATGGAGGGCATCACAGCACTTCGACAGCTTTGACACGCACAGCCAGGTGGTGTATGCCTCATGTCTGAAGACACGCAAGAAGATTGCCAAGGTGGTGGTCACACTGGTCCTGCTGTTTGCTATCTCCTGGCTGCCCCTGTATGTGGCCGACATTTTGATCGACCACGAGATGCACCCTCCCCACTGGATCCTACAAACCAGACCATTCGCCCAATGGCTGGGCCTCACCAACTCCAGCCTCAACCCAATTTGCTACTGCTTCCTGGGGGACTTGCATCGGTCTGCCAAGGTACTCAAATCCAAGTACCACCAGCGGGTGTTCTCTCTCCTCAGGACGTCTAACTCCAATAAGTTGCCAAGACCATTCTCTCTCAAACAGCAGTCATCTAGCCAGAGGCAGGGGCCCAGGACTCAGGTGTCCGAGGAAACACTCTCAGACTGGTGCTCTCACACCAGCATGGGGGAATCCAGCCAGATTCTGTCCCTTCATAGCCTGTCAGACAGAACAGGTTCCAAGAGTACTCCTGACCTGACTGGCCTGTAGACAGCAATTTCATAACTTGGAATGCCGCAGGGTTCTGCAAACATGTACAGCTAACTGTTACTTGAAATAGCATAGCATGAAAGTCACATGGACATGATCATGGACCTGGAAAAAGACTTAAAGACATAGGTGTGTAATATCTAAAAAAAGCATGATTAAGAGTATTTCTATAACTCTACTATTTAAAAAAAGAGGTGCCACAAAGTGTTTTTGAGCAATGCCTTTTTAGTTCCCTAAATAAGTATTTTGTGATTGAGATATGTGTGTGAAGAACATTTCAAAAGGATAAACATTGTCAAATGTTTAATTTTCTTTACAAATTTTAGGGTTCTTCAAAGACACTTTACACTATACGGATGTTATGTTTACCAAAATCACACATATCTTTTACAAAAATTGTTCTTCTGAGAACACTCTTAGAGCACCACAGGTGTTCTTCTGTGGCATGATGCAAAGAACTCTTTTTTGCACCTTTATTTTTAATAGCGTACTCCACTCCTGTCACATGCTAGAATCCTTTAATGTTGGAAGGTGTCAGTGTGCAGTAGCCATGAAAAGTGATTTTGTGACTTTACAGTGTGCAGTGGACATGAAATGTGAATGTGTATTTTGCGCTTGTCTCCTTGTGGTGTCAACACTGACACAGGTGTATGTAAATCAGAATTTCTGATTTAATTTCTGATCAAAAAAAGCAAAGAAAAAGAACATCCATTTTATATTTTGGTAAATATCCTTAAAAGCTAAAGTACAGTCACTGCAACATCACCCTTTTTTTCTGAACTCCATGTTAAATCTGTAAATGTATCAATCTGTATAAGTCAGTGCTGATAAATCCATTTTTGGAGCTTTATGATACATAGAGAGCCTCAGCTGTGGATTCAGAATGTACACATTTAAAGCAGTATTGCCTGTCTGCACTGTTTACATTAGTCTTGTTTAATTCAATTAAATGTTCTCGACTGTGATTACTTTATTTGTACACCTATTTAAGTCAAGTCAAGTTTTTTGTTTTATTGTCATTTCCGTCATATACACAGTTCACAGGACCATGGTGCAACATAACAACAGAACCAGAACCACACAAACCTACACAAGTGTGGACAGGACAAAATACCCAAAGTAAAAAGAGAAAAAGAGTGCAAGAAAAACACAAAAGCAACAATAGGACAAAACAACATAGTGCAGGCAACAGCTGCAGTGCTAGCTTGAATTAATCATTAATCCAGTATTAAGACAGAAACTGTATTCTAGCAGTGGAGTCGTTTTCATGAAAAGACATAGGAGCTGGAGGGTTGATTTAAGTGAATCTGGTGTAACAGTTATTGCAATTCAGCCCTACAGCTACTAGAAGATGTCAGAAGCACAAGCTGCTTTCATTTGTATTTGTACACCTGTAGATATAATATAATAGAAAAAACAGCTCAGTCGCATAGCCAGCACCATGTGAGTCCACTCATTGTCAGTTATCTCACAATATTTTTCCTGTGACAAAACCTCCATGGGCATAGGAGGAAGACATTCCAGGGCTTACATAAAAAAAAATGATTTCAGTTTCGGGGAAATAACTGTGGAGCCATATTGCTTCATGAAAATGGGCAAAATATAAGAACTGAAGGCAAAAAATGTAACCACACAAAAACGGCAGACCAGAATTCTGCAAATGCCATGATTCTATATGAAGAAATGTTGGATCTTTAAGAGCCCATTCATTTACTACAGAAAATATGGGGGGAAAAGAACAGGAAATGATGTCTTTCTATCAAGAACTTCTTCCTTTCTCTGCTGAAGAATTTTTTGTTGATCTCCAATGCCGCAATTATACATCATATTCATGCTAATAATTTCAAATTTGAAATTTTAGCACCTCAGTGACTCTAGAGAACGGGATTTGATTGGCCTATAGTCAGAGTTAATGACATGAGTATAAGAAGCAAATAATTCCTCTACAGGCTTTTTGACTCAAAATCTTTTTAAGCCAAGAAGAAAATTTTCTTCTTTTTTTGAGATATTAGCCTTAGTGCCATTAATAAGCTGGACACAGGCTGAATTCAGGAATGTATTGTTCACAGGAACAAAATGTTATGCGAGCGACAAGGAATTTCTTAACAGCAAAAAACAGCTACAGGAATGCAAGAAAGAAAGTCCTCAGCAACCATGCCATTAATCAGGCATCTGAATATCAGGATATGATCTCACTGGGAGTGCAATCGTGTGAACAATAGACAATCCTGTTGACAGAGTGATAACTCAGAGCAAATATGCAGCTTTTCTATGCATGCAGCACCACCAAAACAAGTTTATTTATCTCCTTTCAATTACTCAGCCAGTTGATTGCATATCCTCAATCCTGGCAAGACTCAAATGAGAGATTTAGTCAAGCGTTTCAAGG
Source organism: Hemigrammopetersius urotaenia (assembly GCA_037974485.1). Classification (NCBI taxonomy): domain Eukaryota; kingdom Metazoa; phylum Chordata; class Actinopteri; order Characiformes; family Alestidae; genus Hemigrammopetersius; species Hemigrammopetersius urotaenia. The sequence continues at coordinate 9,327,319 of JBBPDC010000141.1, forward strand.
CTATTCTCCTAAATTTCCATTGGTTAAACATCCCTAAGGATGTTTCATGAAAGATTTAATATACATTTAATCCTGCATCAAATACTGTTTTATATATTTCTTTTTCCACAATTCACCAGTAGGTAAGACTTGCCCAGCAGAAAGCCATGGATTAGTATGGGTAATGGAGAAAAAAGTGATTGCTTTGCCAATATGGAAATTTGGCAAAAATTATAGAGAAGCAATGCCTAGGGACTTTGCAAAAAACTATCTGCTACAAATTACGTTTTTCCTCATTCTTTATGAAAGCATTAATGTATTTTAATAAACAAGGCCTGTGCTGTTTTCCAGAGAATGGTCTATTTAGGTATTCTCAGAAACACCTCCACCCTGATTAGAAAGCTCATTATCACATTTATCTATTTATAAGCTAATTGGATATTGCTGTCTACTCGCTACAGGAGCAGTAAAGTTATATTTAAAAGGTCATCATTTGACAGTTAGTCTGTCTAAGATGCAGGCTACAGCCATGCAGAGCATAATACCTTGCTTTTCAAGAAAAGGCATAATATTTGTCTAAAGGGTGTTGTGTAATTTTAATTATGTTTAGCCTTTTTTATCTGCAATTCTATTTGGAACTACAGCAAATTTGAAATATGATTGAGTTAAAGTACAGAAGTTACATGAAAAAGCACAAGAACAATTTTCCTTTAAGATCAGTTTCAGTCTGATTTTGTAGTAGCTGTCTGCAGATACTATGTGAGTTTGGTAGGATGATACAAATGGAGCCTTTTTTTACTTCCAAACATCCAATATTTTTCCATTATTACCCTGAATTTTCCATTGATGATGTTTTCGCTCCTGCCAAAGCCTCCCAGAGCATCAGCCAAGGTTCTAAGTGTTTCTTCTCCTAATACAATCATACGTTCTCTTCTAGTATATCAGTTTTATAATTAAAATATGGCCTAAGAGTTCTTTGAATGGTTCGCTAAAGAACATCAAGGTTCCTAAAAGAACACTTTTTTGAATAAAGAAACACATGGAACATTTACATTAAGTGGAACTACTTTATACCTTTGGAAGGTTCTTCATAAGCACATATCTCTCAGAAATGATCCTTTAGGGATCTAAAATAGTACTTTCCTGGCATCACATAAGGAACCCTTTGTGGCACTTTTTTAGGAGTGTATTGCACCTTTAAGTTGATGCAACTTTTTAAGGGAAATAAATAATGCAATACCGCTCTGGTCTAGAAAAGCCAGATCACACCAAAAGTGCCAGTATCCATCAAGTGGAAAAGTGAAGTTCCAAAAGTCGTCCTGCCCCATTAAACTGAGACCCCAAAGGTGTCAGTTGAGGCTCACCTCACTACACAGCCATTTCACACTCATGATCCTCATGGCTTCTTTGCAGGGCAGCCCATATTTGTCTGAGACTTACTGCTGTGGAAACGCCCGCTGGTAATTCAGAGGCAAATAGACCGGAAAACTGATAGCAGATGATGATTTAGCAGGTTGAACATGACAAACAGTGCTAGTGTTCACACGGATACTCTTGGGCAGATCAGATGAACATTATGACTCCCTCTTCAGTTTTTCACCTGCAGAAGCTTTTACTTTAAGTGGGCAGTACAATCACCGGTTGAACACAAAGCAGAGATTACCTGTGGATGGACAGTGTATTGCAATGTAACATAGACAGAGACTCGAAATTTCTCTGTTTTTTCTCCATTTCCTTATTTATATGCCAAACAAAAATAATTGTTGTGTCCTAATGCCACCCAGGCAGCATTGTGCAATGTTCAGTTCAATGAGCTGACAAAAACCGTTGGAATTATAACGTAATGGGTCAAAAAACAGGCCCTCAAAACTGCTACTGAATAACTAATGGAAAGAAGATGATTGCTGGACGAGCTTGCAAAGTGCCTGATAATGTGGGCAATTTCATCCATGCTTGAGAGGTAAAACAGTAATTATAAAGTGATTATATGGTTATTGTGGCAGCTCTATAGATAATTAGACGTCTACATTTGACCATACACGTTAGGATGACTCATTCTCTTATTTTTGGAATCACATTTTTGGGGGACGAATAGATTTGATTCACCTTGGCAATAGGTTCTGCCTGGTTTACTCACCCAGTCAGAGACTCCTGAATTCTGTTTTGCATCATTGTGTAGGTCTCAACTTTCCTAATAATGAAATATAACTAGAAATCTAAATACTCATTACTGAATATGGCTACATGTGCTTTTGTACTTTTATTGTCTATGTTCTCTTTCAGTGGTGGCAGAGAAGAACCATTTTTGGCACTATGAATGAATAGTTCTTTAGAGATCCATTTTTGCATGTGATAACCTTTTTGAAGGCTTGATGAACCTTCACATAACGTAAAAAAAAATTTTAATTACTTTTTACATTACTTTTACAAACTGTTACATTGTGTTCTTTGAATCTTTAAATGGTTCTTTTTATCAAACATGGTTTTGTTAGGGTATAAAGGGGTTCTATAATGTCACCTAAAGAAATCTTTGTGCCTTTTTTTCAAGTTTACAGTCCTGTGCACAGCACATGAAAGTATACCTATAATTTTACTATAGCAATATTAAAAAAGAACATTGTATGTAATCACTGCTAAACCATCCTAATCACCACATTTGATAAAGCATGCTGCCTTGCTATTTGGTTATTATTTGACAATGCTATTTTGTACTATTAGGCTGTTTTGGTGGGATCTCCAAGCTTCTATTCAATGTTTTGAAGCATTAATCTGCAGGAAGCTGTAATTATATTAACAAACTTCCAAATTTAGAGGATGAATCATGTGCCTAACAGCTTATAAGTAATATGCAATTTACAAGTAGATTTACAAGTAAGCCAGGCTAAAACAAATGTGAACACACTGTACATAATTGGATAAGTATAGTGGTGCACTCAAGCTCCAGTATTTTATTCATGATGTGGAAGAGGCAGTCTTCGATTCCCGGTCAATTAACAACTCAAATAAAAAGAAATCATTACTTAGTGGACTTAGGATGACGCAGGCAAAAATAAACCAGTTTAAATTTGTCTGTTGAATCACAGTCATAGAGTTTAAACTTGGAGTGTAGTGTACATTAATACATTCAGTGGGTTGAATACAGGCTTATGGGAAGCACAAGATGTACTCCAAAGCCACTGCCCTGCTCACTGTGTGTTATAATTATTAATTAAAAGAGGAAATTGGTAGTTCTAAGGGTGACTCCAATGTGAAATAGCTAATTCTTACAGGTTTGCCATTAGCACAGTGTCAATAATGTTCATCACCCCTATGGCAACATCCTCAGTTTACCAATGGATCTCATAACGCTTTTAGAGACCAGGTGAGTGGCTCGATTTGAACCTTTTCCATTAACCTAATCAGTGAAAGCATAAAATGAAATATAGAACTGTGCAAAATGTAATACATCATCTGAGTTCAGGAGTAAAGCCTGCCCATACAATCCAGATGAGAGCACATATGTCACCCTCTGCACAATGACTACAAGATAAATAGTCTTTTAGCACTACTAGAAGGTGTCCATGATTTCAAAAGCAGAAACAAATTGTAAATGTTACTCTTTGGGGAAGGTATTAGCAATAAGCCCACACACAGACACACACACACAAAACAACATTTTATGCATCCTCGTCAACAATGTATCCTTTGGGCTAGCTCTATCTCATGGTACAAGATGGTCTAAAGCACTTCTTTTACGGTAGTGCATCAAATCACCTGATGGCTGCAGGTGAAATAGCTGAGACAAAACCCAGCTGAAGCTCCCAGTGACCGTCCACTTTAATTTGCTGCTTCCCAACAGTTCAACCTAGTCTCATAAATGACTTCAAAATGTCATGCCAATATGAAGTGTCCTTGTCATGCAGGAAGACAAATCAAAAGGTAAACAAGGCAATCCATGATCTTTAGGGCTAGACAATACATGTCTAAATTAATGCAAACAAACAAAATAGTACAGAGCATCACTTAGCATCAGGTATGAAAATTCATGAGAGATATACATAACTATGCTGTTAAAAACGCCCTCTTATCATCTAAACCACTTATCCAAGACAGGGACCAAGGGTTTGGATAAACGGCTCACAGGGTGAAAAGAAGAAACACCTTCAACAGGTCACAAGTCCATTGCAGGGCAGACAGACACATTAATGACATCAATGCACACACTCACACCGAGTGGCAAGTTAGCATCACATTCTCAATTGATGGGCATGTCTTTGGGCTGTGGGAGCTTCAAGCAGACATGGGGAGAACAAGCTTCACAAAGAAAAGACCCTGAGCACCTCGGACCTTCTGAGGCAACAGAAGGTCAGATATAATATTTCATTTAAGAGGTTTAAGAATACCACTTTTTAAGCTCTTTACTAAAAATATTAGGTTATAGATCAGCCTATGAATGCTCTGCTATAATTGAACTAAGGCATCATTCAAAGGATTCAAGGATTCAAAACGTTTATTGTCATGTGTACAGTAGAAATTACATTTCTCTGTGCAATGACATTTCTTCTTTGCTGTCCACACACAAAGGCTGAGGTTAGGTTAAGCAATTTAGTTTTTAAATACAATTAAATTAGAAAAATCATAATAATAATAATAATAATAATAATAATAATAATAATAATAATAATAAAAGTTAAGTGTGATGTGCAGATGTGGATAATATTAATTGTGCATTTGCAAAATGAAGGAAATGTGCATAGGAGCAAAACTTACAGTATGAGGTAGATGAAGGGGATGTGCAAAGGAACTTAATTTGCAAAATTACAGTCAGCTGTTAAGGAGTCTGATGGCAGTGGGAAAGAAATTGTTGTTTAATCAGGGTTGGGTCTCTTTAAATGCTCTCATAGCACTGAGAATGTTCTGAAAGAAATATGCAATATTTATGTGAGATGGCAACATTCCCATTTTCATTTAGCTTGATCTATAATCTTTGTGACACCACTACATTTGCAGTGTGTCATGATTGTATGTTGGAATGAGTAATCAAATGTGCTTGAAGACTAAACTCCCCAGTCAGGAGAATCCTACCATAATTAGATGCACAGATGGATAAAAGTTCAGACAGGTCTGGTAGAAAGAGGGTGTGCATTTGGGTAGAAGATAAACAACAATGAGGAGAATTGGCTGTTGACCTTTAAACAAGGATGCCAGATATTCAAAAGAAGAGACTGCTCTGAGTGAAAGGGTTTTGCAATTAAAAGTGCAAGAAAAGCTGCTAGAACATCCTCTTACTTTCCTCTACAGTGTAGATAGAAGCAAAGGTCAATATTCAGAAGACCATTTTCAGTGCTTAGTGGAGCTCTTATGTTTAGGAGGGTCTTTCAGATTTGCATTTCACTTCACTGAAGTGTGTTGAGTAGGCTGTTCATTCCCTTGTGATTGTTTGCTGTGGTCTTAAGAGAAAAGCAAGTGTTTGTATCAGATTTGTCTTAATTTATGTCCCTATTGTCATATTTTCATGTGGGCCTAGTTGGTAGGATACTTACCTCTGGACCAAGAGGTCATGGGTTGGAATCCTACCTTCAGCACCACCATTGGTTTCCCAAGCAAGACCCTTAACCCCCAAGTTGCTTCAGGGAGACTGCCCCCTGTAGTTAGGGGATGGAAGTCGCTTTGGAAAAAAGCTGTAAAGGTAAATGTCATATTTGTCTTCACACCAAACTAATATAATAAGTCATGAAGCCATGCAAGATGCAGATTGATTGTGTGATGAAAAAAAAATATATATTTGGCCATGATCACATCCTAACTATGCTTATGGTCTTGTTTAGTTTTGTTGTAACATTTTTTGTTTCTGAGCAACATTTCATTGAAATATGACTGTTACAGTACTTGCAGTGGTTAAACCAGACCTTGTCCTGAAGGGCTGGTGTGCAGTAGAGTTTGGTGATTTCCAAAAGTACACAAATTACAGTTCCCAGAAATCATTAAGCATTCTCTAAAGGTCAAGAAAGTCCTATGGGTGATCCTGTGCTTTAAAAAGAAGTTCCTCTGAAAGATGCATTTGCTGTATATACCTTTAGTCAACAGTAAGAAGCTCTCCATCCAGAGCAACCCATACAATGCATCAATTAATCAATACAATACAGTCACAGCAGTACCTTGGGCTTTCTCTCTAAGTTTTGCCCCCCATACCTCCATCTGCTACTGCCTTTATATAAATAAACAGTCAACACAATTTGCATTCCCTCCAGTGAACATCAGGTGTTCGTTCTGTGTGAGGCGATCCACTGAGAAGCCTTCAAGAAAGATATTCTAGTCTTTGATATTCATTTTCCTGATGGCCCTCACTGTGTTAGAATGATGCAGCACCACCAAACACAGCATTGACATCTTTTTAAGAGTGCTAGTCTTGTGAACCACTAATCTCAAGCGGCAATGATAGTAGCTTCATGATGTCCACAAAAGAAGATCTGTGGCAGAGAGATTTTTGCATAGGACAGTTTGGGAATTAGCTGCTTCAGGATGCTTTCATCTGAAGGTTGAATTATTACTATCAATTTATTAATCAAGAATAACGTATCAGTTATGTGCTCAAAAATAAATTGTTGCACTATTTTCAAATGGCAGTGTCTGATCTTTTGATAACACTCCTGTGTTAATACACTTGTATGCAAAATATATAATAAATAAAAGTGTATTTACGGGGGCAGCTGGGGTGTAACTTGTTTGCCTCAAGCAGAACAGTGCAGTGTGTATATGCATTGTGAGTGTGTGTGTGTATGTGTGTGTGTGTGTGTGTGTGTGTGTGTGTGTGTGTGTGTGTGTGTGTGTGTGTGTGTG
>JBBPDC010000141.1:9338593-9359558 GCA_037974485.1 Hemigrammopetersius urotaenia
GTGTGTGTGTGTGTGTGTGTGTGTGTGTGTGTGTGTGTGTGTGTGTGTGTGTGTGTGTGTGTGTGTGTTTGCACATTGCCAAGTTACGTTGAGGAGCAGTTGATGTTTATGTCATACCATCCTGAAACCAACAACCATATATTTTGTTTTGTCCACATTCAGAGACTCCGCAAACTGTCAATAAGCCATAGCACCTCCTGTCTGTGCACCACTTCATCAATCCCGCTATTTAAACCCACCATGTTCAACAGCAAACACTGCAGCACAGTTATGGTTTCAACAGTGTGGTCGACAAAAGGATGGGGTTTAGAATTGGATTGCATGAAACATTGATCCTAATCATGACTGACCAAGGTCTCCCAGTCAGGAAGGCCAGCATCCAGTTGTAGAGGGAGGTGTTCAGGAGAAGCCATATCAACATCCCAATCAGAAGCTGAGGAATGATGGTGCTGAATGTTAAACTTAAGTCAGTCAACAACATTCTCACATAAATATCCCATAATCTGTTGAGTGGTTGGTGATGAATAATACTCATAATGAATAGTGAGTAGTGAGGGGGGCAGCTGTGAATTATTATACTTCAAGGTGAGCTTTTTGACGCACTTCCTGATAATGTGAGTGCAACGGCATGATAATTACTAAAGCAGGGGACAGATTACTTCTTTGGCGCAGCGATGACAGTAGTGACTTTAAAGGACACCTGAACAATAGTGTCATTCAGATAAATTACTGAAGATATCTATGAGATTATCTGCCAGCTGGTCTTCACATCCTCTGAGCACATGACCAGAAATGTTGTATGGTCTGGCCCCAAGGTTTTCCTCACAGCCATGGTCAAACAGAGCACCCAGTAGTTAAAAGGGGCTTGAGGTGATTGTTCTCCCTGCCATGTCTTTTTGCAAACCATGCGTAGATGTGATGGTGCACATTTGGAAGGGAGGCCTCACCATCACAGGGAGGTGGAGATACCCTGTAGTTGGTGATAACCCAGGTGGCCTGCCACATATGCTGCGCATCCCCAAGCATCCTTAAAGTGGTTGTGGATTTTCTGAGCATGTACATGTATTGCTGTTTTAATGGCCCCGGACATTTTGGCCCTTGTTGTTCTCAGGCCAGCTGTATCACCTCACCTGAAGGCAGTGTCTAGGGTAATTCTGGTTATGGACTGTTGAGGTAGTCCTGTTGTTGATGTAGCCAGTCACCCATGCCATGTACTCACCCAGGTTAGTAGAGCAATCATACTCTGGAATCAATAACAATAACATAGATGAGTAGCCAAAGTGGGGGCAGCATACACACCACCCATGTTTGTGTAAACACAATCCAGCATGTTCACCTCGCTTTGTTGCAAAGTACTGGGAGAATTTTGGGAGAATTTACTTGAGACTTATATGGTTAAAATAGTACATCTGGGCAATTAGTTTTAGAGCTCACTGATGGATCCATAAAGTTAAACCTTTTTACCATTAGCACTTTGCCATTGATAGCATGTACACCGTGACTATAAGCATGATGGAGAATTCCTGTGGTAAATTAAACAGTCCACATCTAACAGTCACAAACTAGAGCAGTAACAATAGACCAGAACAGTGTTCATACACCAGTCCATGTTGATGTGCTCTCACAAGCCTACTCCCTGAGTTTTGCCAGTCAGAGCCGTGCTTCTGTCCAATGTGAGCATGTTGCTAATTTGGGTCTCTTTGTCCAGAACATGAATTGAATTTTAAGAGAAGCTGGGTCATGCAGTAGCCCTAAGCACATAGGTCATTCTACTAAAGAGTGGTTAAAGATGAATAAAGTTAATGCTTTGGAAAGTCCTGACGTTAACCCAAAAGAAATGTTGTGGAAGGACCTGAAGCAGTTATTGCTGGGTGTCAAACTGCATAATGAAAGCAAAGGTTCACATACTCTTGCCAATCACACATATATAATACTGAATCATTTTCTTTAATAAATAACTGTACAAGTATATTTTATACTTTGTATAATTGGGTTATCTTCATCTACTTTTAGGACTTCTGACGATGTGTTAGATCATATTTACTTTACAAATTTTCAAGCACCACTGTATGGCCATTTTTCTGAACATTTTAGAACACATTGGAAAAAATAAAGCATAAAAAGGTCACATTCTGTTTTCATTTTTTAAATTCAGTAAATTAGAAAACTTAAAAAATCTACAAAACATGTAATTTATCTAGCGAGCCAAAACCATTGTATATGACTAAATTGTGGTGAAATCTTTGTTTTTATGAATCCTTTTTTAAAGATGAAATAGTTTGTTTGTAATTGGGATGCCAGAGATCCACCCCAGCATCAGTGTGTCTGAGCCATGGCTCAGCTGTGACAGTGTCAGTCTAGCAGCAGGGTGCAGGAGGGTATTTACTATGTGGGCACATCTGCACTCAGAGAGCCGGGTCATTTCTTAGAGATGGAAAATGCCAGCTGGCTGTTCTCTGAAGCCATAAGCATGTAGGTCAAGGGCGGTGTTATGAAATTGCACTCACCGGAACAGATACAGGGCAGGGACATAGACAGAGATTTATGACAAGCTTGTGTTCTAGAGATCGATGTGCCACGGTCATCACTAATGGACTTCCAGGAGAACAGTCAAAGCGGACAGTCGTGTCTTGATTCAGAGAACACATTGTTATACTTAAGCGAGAACTTCTTAACTCCATTGTTTTAGAGTAGCTGTGTTTTACATATGAACTCTTCATAATGAATGGATGTAAGAAAAGTTGAGAAACAAACCTTTCTTAACCAACCAATTTTATAATGTTAGATTAAAGGTCCCATGACATGAAAATTCCACTTTCTGAGATTTTTTTAACATTAATACAAGTTCCCATAGCCTGCCTATGGTCCTGCAGTGGCTAGAAATGGCAATAGGTGTAAAGAGTGCTTTGATCGTGCTGCTCCATCGTTGAGAGAATGACAGCTCAGATGGCCTGATCTGGAATTTGGCCCTGTATGTCGTCATATGGGGAAAGGTTTCCTCCCCTTTCTCAAGCTTTGCCCACCCAGACAATTTCACCCCCCTCCCCTAAAAAATACCTCCACTGACTGTCATTGTTATTGGTGAGAGACCACTTTTGCCTGTAGAGATATCATTGCTTGCAAACGAGCGAAGCATGGCTGTTGCTCAGTGCTTAGATATACAAATGAGCACACATGTATTTTTTTTAGTTCCTTCATGCAAGCCTCTGAAGAAACAGTGGGTTAATTTTATTTTGTCTGAAAATGCACCGACACAGTACAGAGCTGGTCTTGCTGAATGGCTAAAAATTAAATCTGGATCAGTTCCATCTCTCCTTGGCTCAGCTACAAACCTAAGTCAACTTAATGCTATATAATTCCGTTGCTTTGCTGTATATGGCTACCTTGCTTTTTACCCTTAGAATGTGTCTGTAACATCAGCTCTGCAGATAACAGCTAATAGCCCAGTTAGCAGACTACTGTCGCAAATGTAAAGCTAGATAGCATCCGGTATGTGTGTGTGTGGTTCTTTGTTTTTTGGAAAACTGTGCTGCTGTTAGTGTTGTCTGATGATATCTGCCTTTCCGCTCATTGAAATGTCTATGAGTGAGCACTTCTGCAAACTAGAGTGATCAGACAAGAATGGGTAAAATTTGAGGAGTCTTACAGCAACGGGGCTATAGGCACTGATCTCAACTGCTTGGCTATCAAGGAAATGTCCCAAATCTCACTACAGACGAATACAACGCTCTTTTACCAGCTATGTGACCGCAGTAGCCATTGTTATACACTGTAAACATTAGCGCATGCTACCCTGGCCACAATCTGGCCCCTCACCCATACCTCATCTTGCTTCGCCTCTCTCCTCCTCGCCCTGCCTCTCTACTCCTCAGTATCATTTAAAGCTACCGACACACAACACATCCTAGGGAAATCTCAAGTGGCTGTAATTCTGCACCAAGGCTGAATTTTGGAAAGAGACTTCAGATACAGTATTAGGGGACTACTAAGACCTATTTAAAAGTATGTCATGGGACCTTTAACGCATACCTTTTGTTTTACTTTTCCTTTAAATGACTGTTTCTGAGATACAAGGGTTTGCATGACAGCAATTATTTTTTGCAATGACAATTTGTTTTATATCACATGACAATCATAACCATATGCACTGAAGGAGAGGAAGAAAAAAGGACCTATGCACAACTCCAAGAAACAGCTTGGTTTGATAAGCATTTACATATATTTAACACCATAAACACAGACACCCTAGTTCTAATAATCTAAATAAAAAACTGTCAATCATCTCAGCCCCATCTGACCACATTCTACAGTCTGGGAAACTGCAGAGAAAACTGAAAACTCAGCATCATTACCAGGTCAAGCACTTAAACATGTTAATGTTAATAATTGTGCTATACCAGAGTTTGATATTGTTTGGTTTATCAACAATCTAGTTAATAATGATACACTTAAGATCAACAAACAATAAGTTTTCATTTTCTTTAACTACTTAATCCTCACTAGGGTTGTGGGTACCTGGAGCAAATCCCAGAGTCTACGTTATACAATAGCGTGACCCACCGCATGGCACACGTACACACACCATTCACTCACAAACATTTCATTTAGAATGCCCAGTTCACCTGACAAGCATGTCTTTGGACTGTGGGTGAAACCAGAGACCCCTGAGACCACAAGGAGAACTCCACACACGCAGGGCCAGGACCCGAATTTGTACCCCTAATCCTGGAGGTGTGAGGCAGCAACACTACCCACTGCACTGCCTATTTATGAGTTAGGCAAGACATGAGATGAGTATTGTCTTCAGCTATACCTGGTTGAAAAGGGCCTGCCTGGCAGTTTTACTGATAATGTAAAATATATTTTATACTGAGTCTTGCTGCAAACTGATATTTTCCTTATTTCCATACTTCATCACACCTGATGTGATGGCTCGTCTTAGTGGCTCGTCGAAATCTATTTCCCAGCCTGAGAGCAATGCCTGCAAATTGCTTTGTAAATTAAAGAGCAGAAAAAAAAAGAAAAAAAAAAAAGAGCAGAATGGAGCATGCTGAGAAAATAACATTTTTGACACATATGGCCTGTTTCAGAAAAGTGTCAATGGGGGTGCATATGATTTGGTTTGTTAGACTTCTGTACTGTCTCTTATTTGAAGGTATCCATAACAGAGTATGGAGGGCACACTGTATTTTTTTCTCTTGAAATTACATGAATATATTGCTCTCCTATAGATCTGATGAGGAAAGAGACACAAGTGATGCCGATTAAGATCAGATTTGACAATTTAGCACAAACTTTCAAGAGAAGTGCACTCGCCAACTAAAAATACTGTTAAAGTTCAAATTCTTTACCCAGGCAGGAACAGAAAAGCACTTCCCCTTTATCCTTACTGTAAAAGTGAAAGTAGGCATCTAAAAGTACATTTCTAATTATTTTTTATGAGGCTGCTGTTTTCCACTGTTTTGGTTTCCTGTACGTTTCATTTTTAATTGCTGCTCTATGTAGCTTAAAACAACACTACAAAGCACACATTCTACCATTACCTGATAATATCATTATAACACGCTGTCTAATTACACATCTTTTGATTATGACAGTTGGTAGCTCTTCTTATGGCATATACATATATTTTCTTTTTTGTTAGGGATGCAGAGTGTTACATTTGAAACCATGTTAAAATGTTAAAAATACTACATTGTAACTAAAGTGCTAAGGTCTAATAAAGTGGCCCTTAAAGCACAGCAAAGCACACAATGTGAACAATGTGAAATTCTTCTCTACATTTAACCCATTCACAGAGTGAAGCAGTGGACAGTGCCTGGGGAGCTCAGTGGTGCCACTGGCATGCCTGGGATTCGAACCCACAGTTCCTCAGTCTGTTACAGCTACCATGTCTATGGGGTAACATGTCAGTCACTGCTTCCATCTGTTAATAAACAGAAAGTGCTAGAAAGTTTTCTTTTATGTTGAGTGTACAGAGAATTATAAAAAATGATATACTGAAATACATAGAGAGTATATATATAGAATAATATATGAATCTGGCTGAAATATTGAAATGTGTTAGAATGTACCTCTTTCCCCCTACTTCAAAATACATGCTGTAATAAACTTGCTGTACCACATTCTGAGAAAGAAGGTGCTTTGGAGTTTAAAACTCACTTCTTTTTTATCCCCGACTGCTCTCTTGTGAAAGCAAAGCTGTACTGACGCTGACATCTGCTGGGCTTTTTACAGCCTTAAGCACCGAGTCTAATTCAATAACAGCACCATGTGGATTGCACTGATCTCTCAATCTGGTCAAAAGCAGTCGGGCTGGTTTGATGTTTCCCATATCACAGATGCCTGCTGTGGCTGCGGTGCAGAACAGAGAACGTCACCTTCATTGGTTCTCTAGGTGTGTGGTCGTTCTCCTCCTAGATCCTCAGCACACCAATTTATGCCGTTTTAAGTTAAATATATAATTTAAAGAGTCTATACCAACATTTTCAAGTGTTTCAATCAAAGAGAATAATGCAAGCACTTTCATATATTATCTTTGATGCTATAATGCAGGTAATGCTTAGAATGTTTCTGAAATTCAAATCTAAGGTACAAGTTATTTGCCCTCAAGTACTGGGTGACATTCACATTTAAAGATTGCAGCTCTTGGCCTCAATCTGAACTTTATATGCAGCATGCGCTGTCCCTGATAACCAACTTTCAGATGTTGACTCGTGGCTTTTCTCCTACAGGCATTTGCAAACATTCCCATCACAAAGGCTGTAGACACCTGCTCATCCAATGTTTCTTCTGAAATTGAAGAGATTAATACAGAGACAGCAGAAACAGCTTCTACACTTCGTCAAAGGCTTTACTTTACAAATTTGTTTTGGTACATCACTATGAGGATTTGATTGCAATCAGCCACAAGTGCTTTGTTAAGGTCAGGTATTGATGGTAGATCATTAGACCAGTATCACAAGTCACTCCGACTGTTCCAAAATACATTGGAGGTAGCTTCATTCATCTGGAGATTGCAGCTCCGCTGCTGCACGGCCCATTACTAGGAGGCTTTATATCCCTCTAGGTGACACTTGGCATTGGGCACAATGGCCATAGACTCGTGTAGCTGCTCCAGAGCATCCCAGTGTATTTGCAGTGGTCTGTGGAGATTATTCAAGCTGTGTGTGCACAAATAAAAGCCAGAATTCACGAATGACATAAAGTGTAATATACAATTCGGGCAAATTCCTGGATGTGTGCACAGTTGAAAGATAAATACAATTTGAAATTCATAAAAAGAGGCTTGCCATATCAGCAGAGGGCTTTCATTACCATTTTTCATTTAAGAGGCTTCAACGGATGACAACCCGAAAGCACAAGGAAAGCACCAATAGGGAATAAAGAATGGTGATTGTCTCTGGAAACACGACAACATTCATTAACGGGCACTCCAAAAATCCCTGCGGTGCTGAGGGGGCGGTAAATGAGCTCCATTGGCAGCCCTGATTCAATTAACAAACACCAAAGTGGGAGCAGCGCATATGATTTTAGTGTTCAAGTGGATTGAAACAGTTCACATTAAGCCCTTCGGTCATTCTGCAGAAAGGTTGGAATTTTAACAGATGCCTCACCATGCTTCTAATTCAAGAGGACAACATGGGGTCGCAAAGGTCTTTAACAAAGCAGTCCTTACGCTGATTGAAATTTCACATCCTTGGATATCAGGAGCGTTGTTTATTTTACCAAAATATCTCCACATGACACAGGTGGGAGGTGAATAAAATTTAAAAAATAGATATAAAGATGAATATTCATTAATAGTTCGCATGAAGTCCCTTGTTCAGCCAAATTGCCTCTGCAGCAAGTAATTAGTCACCTGGGCCCCCGTAGCCCAAAGCACTGCTTCATAATCCAAAGTGTGGGCGCATTTTAAAAAGGCAAATATGGACTTTTGTGACTAGTTCAGTATCCAAGGATGTTTGAGTAGATAATGTGCGTTAAGAATTAAGTGATAATCTCCCTCATATAGCCTGTGGATCTAAAACCATCCCTGAAGTCTCATTTGGATGCCACTGGCATGCGGAGGATAATGGGTTTTCTCTTACTCCAGTTATCCTCTTTGGCTCCAATCTTCCTGCTGTCAGCGCTTGATAAGAGAAATGGAAATTATGGCTTGCCTTCATCTCAGAGAGAACGAAACAGGCAGGACATGGCTGGCACTCGTACCATCTATGCAAAACTAATAACACTTTCAGTATCATTTTCACTCTTCAGTTTTATGTTATTTATCAGGCAGATCCTTTAAATAGCAGTCCAGATCAAACCTGGTGAATCATCCAGATGAGCATCTGGACTAGTGCAGATAATCGCTAAATCTGCATTTGATGCTTTTGAGGCTTTGACTGTTTGTTTCAGAGAATGGTTGGGCCAGGAAACCTCCAGTAATATCTATGTTTTTTCTCTGTATAGTATTAAAAAAACTGGAAAACTCATGAAGGAACGTCAGATCTGTGTTTTAGCCCGTGAATACTAAGCATAGATGACATTTTTAAAAGGGTTTGTAAGTCTTTCGTGCTCAACCTGGCTGTATTGTGTGGCACTAAAATGACATACAGGGAAATGTGTACCTGTGTGGCAGCAGTGCGCTATGACTCAAGCAGGCATGAGGACAGGCTGAGATAGAGCAATGCTGCCGGTGGTCTGCAACCGGGAGCCACACAGAGCAAGTCCACTGTCCACACCGGCCCACTCAACGGGGTGTTTCGTACACTGACCTTTAACACAGCCAAACGAAGTCAGACTCAATGGGTAACTGGTGTAGTAGGCCCACGTGACAGCTGCATCACCTGAAAACACACAAAGGAAAATGAAAGCCAACTTCCAGTTTAAAGCAATATTTGAGTTTTCAGTTAAAATTAAGTTTTTCAGGCAACCAGAACATGTATAGCATATAATTTTGCACAGCAACACTTTTATTATACACTATGGACTGAAGTATGGGGTCACCCAACTATTACACCAACAGGGATTTTCATGCATTCAAATACATAGAGACCTTAATGTGGAGTTGGTCCCCCTTTGCAGCTATAACAGCTTCAACTCTTCTTGGAAGGTCAGACACAGTTGTTGGACGAGAAGGTCTGGCTCTTAATCTCCAGTTTATTGCAAAGGTGTTGGATGGGGTTGAGGTCAGGGCTCTGTAAAGACCAGTCGAGTTCCTCCACACCGAACTAATCATGCTGGAATAGAAAAAAGTCTGTTGTCCAAAATGTCTTGGCTGAAGCATTAAGATTGCCCTATCCCAAACCCTGAACAACAGGTACCAATACTTTTGTCCATATAGAATAGCCGACAAATCATCAGTTACCATTGTGTATTCTTCTTGGTCCAAAGCAAGGCCTAATTCCTGTCTACACTTTGCACCTATGCATGTGCCCTTCAACACTAAAAAAGGAATGCATTTAAATATATTTGATGCTTTTCACTTGTACATTGTCACAGTTCGGTCAGTGGCCAGTAGGGCCACTGCTTTTCTGTTGGGTTTTTGGGGCTTTTATTTTTGATGTTTCTGGTTTTTTGCTTTTGTCACGTGTTCTTGTTGTCATGTGGGTTTCTGTCCTTGTCATGTGTTCCTTAGTTCCACCTGCCTTGTGTTTTACCTTGTGATTATCCTGTGTATTTAAACCTGTTTCAGTTAGTCTATCCTCATGTGTCCATCGCCTCATATCCTGCCTGTGTTTTCCCTGTTCCTGTTCCCTGTCTTCAGGTTTTTACAATTCAGGAGGCCCGCGTGCCTATTTATGTTTTTTCTATTTTCTTTTGTAAATAAAGAACCACAGCATGGACGTCTGCTTGCCAGCCTGTTCTTTCCTCAGAGGTAGCTCAGAGTGTGGGCTTCACGGCCCCCACTCTGACATAAATGCATTAAAATTATCACTAGAGATGCAACGGTCATGAATTTTATGGCCAATTGTGTAATGTTTTTTAAAGCTTACTCTGTGTGGGCTAAATGAACATATGAAACACACTGTCTTATCCCTTCTACTAGCCGATCTTTAATGGGCCATAGAGGCACTTTGAGCATTTTAAATGAAAAATCAAATGCATATTTAAGTAACATAAAATGCTACATCAAAAGTAATGGCCAATGGCAACAATGAATCATGTATAATTATTACATTCTGGCATAGGGGTTAGATGAAGCATACAAATACAGTGCAAGTGCACATACCTAATATATTAAATTTGCAATATCAGTGAGCTAAAATAAAAACGCATCCTAATATATTACATTATTTCATTAAGTGTATTTGCATAACTGTATTGATGTAATAAGTACTTAATGTGGAAATGATGTACAACACTTCGTGTCTATATGTGCCTTAACTCTCTCAAAACTACAAAGACAATCTGAAAAACAGACTTCAAGTGACCATGCCAGTGCAGTTGCAGATATATTCTGTAAGGTTCTAGGGTGGCTGCCTAGTTTAAACTAAGTGCTTCACTGCCATCTAGTGTGGCTGTCATGAAACACACCAACAAGATTCTGTGCACTAATGAATGGAACTGGTGACTCATGAGGCAAATCAGCACTCCATTATTAACTGCTTTTCTGGAATAGCCATGAAAAAACTGACAAATTGTTAAAAGGGCAAGACCAGAGAGACTCTTCAAAATTGCCTCTAGTTCGAGATATGCTTCAAATTCAGCTGCACCAAAACAATATCAGGGGCCTTATGGCAACAAATACATTTTAGAAGAAGATCAGATCTTCAACTTTTACTCAAGTCAATGAATGTCAGATAAAAATCTAACAGGGTTTGCACCATGCATTAAGCTTTATTTCTTCTCTTGAGATCTTGAGATTGCATAACAAAACTGTAATAAATAAATGAAGAAAAAAAACAAGAAAAAAACACAACCAAATGTAAAATTGTACTCCAGAACAACCCATTGGGCATTTTTAGCTACAACCTGATGTGATAAAGAAGTACATCTCTTTAAAAAAAACAAACAAACAAAAAAAAAACAAAAAACAAATCCAATGATGTCCCTTGAATTAAGAAGTCCCATGCAAACATGAATCTCATATATCTGAGAAACATCTAATGAAGTCGATTCCTTTTTTTTTTATCTCACAGCATTCACTATAAGAGCATGTACCTGTAATTTCTCATCTTTTAACAAATACCGTGGCACAGAATGTCCATAAAAACATGGGGAGACAATTTGCACAAACATATTCAACAGCATTAGGCAGCATACTGTACGGAGGATTGATAACTCGTTCCCTTGTGCACAAGACAGAAGTTTACTGATCTACTGAGCACAATGTAACAGCACTGAAATAACAGAAAAGCACTGAATGTAACAAATCTCAGTAGCACAGCAAGCATTGCGGCCAAAGAAATAACAAAATCAAAAACATTTGTTCCATAAATCCTATTAAATTATTTATCTATCATTTATTTATCTAATTGTTTTCTTCTGAAAAGGTCAAAATATGACCCACTTACAAAAATACCTGTACATTGTATATATTTTGTATGTAAACTTTTTTTAGTCCCCATCTCTTGGAAAGGCACTACTAGCACACGGCCAATCCGGTGCAGTGCCCCCTGGACCAGCTGCTGATCATGGCTTCCCCCAAGGGCCTTCCAGCCCTTGACCTACAGGAGGGTCACACTACCCTTGTGCTCCACACTGCTGCTGCTCTCCATATGCCTCCAAGCTGGAAACAGGACAAACATGCTCCTGTTTCTCAAAAAAAAAAAAAAAAAAAACCCACACACATACACAATTAATACATAATGATTCAATGTGCAAAATGCTGTGCACCAACACCACAATGATAACTGAAACACCCTTCCAAACAAAATAACTTCAAGCTATACGATCATAAAATCCCCATTTGCACATGCCCATGTCTGCATAACATACTTTGTCGATGCTACAATAAAATAGGATTAAAAAAACAGGTAAAGGTTTAAGGGCTGTAAGAGAAAACAGGTTTTCACTCCTCACAGGTATTTACTAACAGGTGTTTACTCCTTACAGATATTTACTGCTCATCTTAAAAAGTTATACGTAACCAGCTCTGTAGTAGTCTAAGCTTACACAAATGAGTGGTTCCTCAAATGAGTTCCTTAACCTTAGAAAAAAGGATGCCTGGCAACAAATGTAGTAGTAGTAGCAGTGAGCTTTTTATGTTGGTTTATAGATGACTAATACGACTGTCTTGTATTGTTATTTTCACAACCTGTTTCAGCTCCATAAAGGTTATAAAAAGGCTCTCTGCGCAGAGCAACTTTGAGATCTTCGACTGAGACTGCCTCAGCGAACACTCTCCCCGCGGTTAATAAATATTTTGTTTGAGTGAAGAACATTTGTGTTTTGCTGATTTCCCCACGACGGGGTCTCAGACAATTATTTGTGCTTTAACCACCCTCTAAGAACACCAGCCTGATCCAGGCTAGAACCATCATGCCTGCCTTAGTCTTTAAAACAATATGCAACTCAGGAATCTTTTTCTAAATGCTATGTCTTACCAGAACAAATAAGACGCTTAATTTTGCCCACAATGCCAGGTCTCTCGAGAAATGCATATTTATAAAAATGAACCGCAAGGCACACATGCAAGAATCTATGGCACGCCAACGATAAGAGTGATCCGGCAGCAGCTTCCTGCCAGGGGAACGGATGCCCGAATCAAAGAGGAAAAAGATAAAAAATGATGAAAGAGAAGATGCCACAGACAAACACAAGCTGCAATCTGACAACCCCCCTGCTTCTGATATTCTCCTCGCTTTAAAGAAACATCCTTTTGATGTTAGTCAACACTTAAAAAACAGCAGATCTGTAGTAACACTGTTGTTACACATTAGTGACAGAAATATCTTGCGAGGCACCAGTACTGTTCAGGTCTTGTTTTAAAGTAAACACCTTCAAATCTATTTGCATTGGATACATTTGAATAGAGGTCTCAAAAAAGTACATGTCAATGTTTGCATCCTGAGGTGGGTAAACAAAATTGCAGCAATGAGAAAACGAGGTGATGTTTCCACATAACTTAAGCTTGACAAGCTCAAACAAAAATGTCTTGTTCTTAAGCATATATTTCCTTAACCACTGTAGGAGTGCAGGGTAACCTTTTGCAAGGAAAGAGGAAGCCATTAAAAAGTTAAAAGTCTATTCTTCCAAAAAAGTAGCTAGCTTTTCTTAGCGCCTCTTTCACATTTAATAGCAAAAAATACAAAAATATTCTAAATTCTCTATGTGCACTGCCCTAAATGTGCAGTATATCTAACATATTTTCTCATGATAGTCTTGTGTTTAAGCTGCATACGTATCTTACCAGCAAATTAGAATCATTTCTTAAAACAGCAAGAACAAATTTACAACAAAACTATAGTTTATAAAAACAAAAATGCAAGACATTGATATTTTCAGCTACAATTACCTAGAATGAGGACTCCCGCCTGCAACTGCAACTCAGCGGAATGTACAGTACTGTGTGCGAAATTCAGGAGGAAATTTAAAAAAATCTTGCAATTTCAGTATTGTCTTCACTATGCTCATCAGGATCCTTCATGATGCTGATATCCTTTCCAATACCAATGTTCAGCAGAAACTTCACTGCATCCTATAAATGATATATATGGAGCAAGATGAGAAATACAGATCCTCTTCAAGAACCAAAAATAAAATTAAATCACAACAACAATAAAAAAAACATTCACCAGAAACCAGCTTTCATTCATGTAAAAGCTTATCAGGTTTAGAATAACCAAACAATCTAAAATCAGCCTCATACAGCTTATACAGCTCTCTCCGTAATTCATTTGGAATATTGGCAAACCAGTCCTGCTCCCAACTTCTTACAGTCCTGTTGCGATGACTCAGTGGGAACTCAACAACATTGTCCACGCGCAAGATCCGTAACAAATGCTCGGCATCCTCATCCAAGGTCTCCAGCTTTCCCACAAAGTCATAATTTATCTGGCAAGGGTGGCATAGGCGGTACATCTGTCTCCAGTGCTCATTAAAGGGCATTTCTTTCTCTGTGTTAGGATCTAACAAATACTGAATAAAGTTTAAAAAGGTTGGACGAATTCCAGCAGCAAAAGCATCCACCACTGAGGCTGGTGGGTCAGAATAGTTGCTGAATCTTTTCAGCATGACAACAGCAAATCTCTTGTAGAAGTCCTCGTTTTCCTGCTCAAACTTGTTGCGGTATGCTGAGATGAGTCGGACGAAAGGATCTCTGACAAAAAGAAACTTCGTATACTTCTTCAGTTTGATTTTCATCAGGTGACGGGAGAACTTTCCATAGCGCTTCCAGAACTTGTTGAAGGTGAAGTGCAGGCTGCTGTTGTGGATGAGCTCCGTAGGGACATCCATAGGGTCTTGGTAAGGCACACCATCTACGAGCAAACTCTCACTCAACACAATCATGATGCGCTTCCAGTTGGTGCATGCCACTTTGGGAACGTAGCAGTAAATGATACCATGCCGGTCATCCACAATCAAGTGATCCAACTCCTTGTTGGGGATGTCATCAAATGTCCTGTTCTTCCCAGGGAAGTCCAAGCTACTGTTGCTGTTGCAAAGATCGTGGATCAGCTGCTTCCTATTGTCCTGCCTCTGCTTCTTCTCTATCGGTATTGGGTTCAGGTGGATCTTCCACTCGCGTCTGGGGACAAATCTTTCTTCTGGTTTTTCTGATGACTGGTTGTGAGTCTCTTCAGGTGGAGTCTCTCCTCTCACCTGCGCCGTCGGGTCAGCAGTGCCCTCCAAAAACTGGTTGACAAAAGCATCAATATCAGATAAGAAAGAACCATCTTTGTCTTCTTCTGGTTTCTGTTTGGGAAGAGTGTGTCCCTCTGGAGGAAGGTGGGAAGAGTGAGGTCCGGAGATGGTGGTGTGTAGGTAAAAATGAGTGGCTCCAACATCATCCCAATAGATGATTATCAGCAAGATCATGAAGACAGAGCCCAAGATTAAAAAGATACGAAACAGTCTTGACTTGCCCATTTTGTCTGGTTTGGACAGAGGGTGTTCCATTCTCACCTAAGCTCCATATCACCCTTGGTGACCTTAACTGGAAGCATCATATCCTACAAAAAGGAAAGATCATGGATTTACTTAACATTTAATAACACACTTGGTCATATCCAATTCTAATCATAGTATCTTTCGACTCACAAGTGTGTCATACTAAATTTGGTAACCTGCATACATACAGTACTTACACAATTTATAACAGAGAGAAAACCATTTCAAGTCAAACATCCAAAATCACAAGTAGCTGAGAGCAAACCTGGTTTAACCCCTTGACTATGGACGCCAACATGACTGCTTATGATATGGTGGTGTTACTTTAACAAGGCCCGACCCTGAAAGTTTCACTTTTCACAGAATCTCATGACTAACGCAATTAATCTTAGTGTGTTCAGTGCATTTACTCCAAGGAAAGCACAAATACAGAACTGTAATGAGGAATTCATTACATTATTTAACACATGTAATGCACTGATTTCTGATTGAAGGCACAAATTAAGTGTACAGCCCAGGTGGATTATACATAGGCATGTAAATTTTTCTAAGAAAAAGTCAACAGCACCATTTGTTTATTGAATCCCCTAGATCTGAGCATCTGCTGAAGAACTCTGGGTTCTATAGTTTAATGGCTATAAATGGGCAGCACAAAACAGAAGTGCTCTGATACAATACAATTTAACATACAATACTGGGTCACTTATAGCTTACTCTTACTGCAGACTAGGAGAGGCTACACTGCCCAAACCGTGACAGAAACACAATGCAGGGTGTGATGTATGAAATAAAATCTAACTTAAATACGATGTGAACAGTTTCGGAGCGCAATTGCCTGTTCATTTCCGTTATATTGCACATATTCATTTCCGTTATATTGCACATGTTCATAGCCGTTATATTGCACATGTTAATCTGATCACAGCTGGTGTAATAAAGGCTGAAAGTCCGAATTTGGGCCATCTATCTCTCCCCGTGGCTGCTGCTGCCGCTGTAGTGTATTCATTGGCCATGTGGAGGCTGCCTCTTTAATTCTGCTGGACACAATGTGGCTCTTTGACACTCAGGGAGCTAGCCGGACTCGAGCTGATCCGAGAAAACGACCGTTAACCTCACACCCTTTCGACACAAACACTCACGTCCTCGTTACACATTTAAAACATCGGAACCAAGGATAAGAAATCTAAAGCGACTGCTAAAACGTTTCAGAAGCACTTTCCTCTCCTCGTTACTGGAAGTCACTCTTACCAAAACAGCGCAGAACAGTAGTGCTGTCGGAGCGTCCCCTGCGCCACAGACACGGACAATAAGTGTCTTGTTCCACGGTCCGAGTGTGTGAGAACATGGCAGTAAGGGCTGGCTTGGCTAACCTCCTCACTTCTCTTCCTCCTCCTCCTCCTCCTCCTCTCCTCTCCTCCTCTCCACCCTCCACTCTTACGGCCTAAGGAAGGATGTGAGCGCGCTTTCACACCCAGGGCACGAGCCGAGCAGGAGTCCAGACATCGCGAGACTTCACGCGAGCCGGCGTGCAGAACAGCCACGCAAGAAGGAGACTCGGGAGGGGTGTTGCTGTTGCTATACATCAGTGGTTCCCAACCTTTTTTCCTTAAAGCCCCCCTTGCCTGTGTCCAAGACAAGCCAGGCCCGCCAATTCCTACATGCATAGACGCACAAAAAGAATAAAGTGATTAATTACAAACTTTTATTTGCAAAAAACAGTGGTTGTATGTTTTTGTTCTTATACTCTTATACACACACACTTTTAAGTTTTTTAGATATTGCGATTTTATTCATTTAATGTGTAAAGCAACTTCAGGTAAAGGTAAAAAATGTTCAGATTTATTCATTCATGCGTGAAGACATTCTGAACATATTTTATGGCAGAAATGGCATACCTGTATATGAAGACCGCTCCTCTGAGGTACCCTGAGCAAGGTACCGTCCCCACACACTGCTCCCCGGGCGCTGTGTTCGTAGCTGCCCCCTGCTTCACTTGGTGAATGGGTTAAACGCAGAAGGTGCTGTTCACACTGTGTGCTGTGGTGTGTTCATGTATGACCAGATTGTCACTTTCACTTTTTAAAATGCAAATAACAACAAAAGTTAACTCAAGTCATTTTTTCACGTTTGATTTATTCTACAATAATAATAAATAATAGTAATTGCAGTTTCTGGGCAAGAGAGACCCCAGCCATGTTAAATAAAGTGTACTGTGTATAATCTAAAAATAAAAAAAGGTATTCTCCTCTTCCTCCAGCACTCTGCTCCTCATTCTCTGCAGCAGTAACAGAAGTAATGTGTCTGTATCTGGAGCTCTATGTGATTTGGCTCCATCCAGATATAAACCGTAACACACAAAGGGACGAGGTGTCAACAGAGTCACTGTCATAACCCTAGCTTTTTTCTTTTTGTAATATAACCATTGTGCCATTGTGAACATTATTTCACCCTCCACATGCAGATTCTTTGATTTATCATTATAACGTGGAATTTATAACCACACTGTAAAAAATTGTTCTGTAAAATAACAGTAAAGTGCTGGCAGCAGAGATGCCAGCATTTTACCGTTATTTTACAGTATTCCTACTGTGAAAAGACTATACAGTTTTCTACTGTATCAGTGAAACCCAGTATATCTCTGTATTTTTTCAACTTACAGTAAAGTACTGGCATAGATACCAGCGCTTTAACTTTTATTTTACAGTTTTCATAATGTTGAACAATTTTACAGCCTATTACAATATAAATAAAATGTTAGCTGTTTACTACAGACAGTCATAATACAGTGACAGTTTATTCGTTTAGAATATCTAAATTAGTCTTGGTCTGTGGGCTACAGAGAAGCACTTAAAACTATAAATAATCAATTTCCAAAGGATATGTGACAGAAATGTTTATTAAGCAGTGTCAACATGAATACTGCTACTGTAAAATACAACAAGCAGAAAACAGTGGCCTAATAATAATAACAAGCAGAAAACAGCCTAGCAGCCTAGTAATAATAATTACAACCAGCAGAAAACAGCCAAATAGTGTCCGTTGGATGCAATAGTAATAAACTCAAACTTCAGCCCTGATTCAAACAGTCTTCTCAGTCACTGAGAGATAATTGTCGCCTTGCTGGTTGTTGTTCCTCTCTCTGGCTTTATCCTAGTGTTGCCACTCTAAAAGAAGAACAAACCAAATAATCAAATGTAATTTAGGTACATTAACATTTCATGCTTGTAAAGCTTATAATATCAAAGTCTTTTATGGTTCAATGTGGCAATATCCTTCTGTCAGAACAACATATGGAGTGAACTCACTGACCTATGACTCCCATTCAAAGTCCATTAGGTTCTTCAGTAGTGTGGAGACATGTATATTCACTGTGGCAGACTTCTTCTGGACCATCATACCCGTCTTCTTGGAAACACCCTGTCCTTGGATGGCCTTCGATCCTCTCTTTGGATTGATATCAATGAAGCGCCTGAAATCAGAACAGTCTATGATCAGAGACTGAATGGAAAACTATTTTGTAGTACAAAAAAGGTTTGAGTTTTCTAACATACGAGTTATATGAGTATTTAACTGAACTGAAGCTTAAAGGCAGTGTGATCTGACAAAATATTCTGAAGACACAGGACAAGAACATGAAGCTGTAGAATTACTCGGCATATGTTATATTTTCATTTGAATGGTTCATGTTTTTTTGTTACCACCTTATGTTAAAAAATCCAAACAATCCCTATTAATGTGCAAAAGAATGGGCTGTGATGTTTCAGGTTTCAACTTTCACTAACTGAATAAATAAAATGGAAAAAATCTATATTGATGACAAGGAAATAAAAGGAATCTTACCTCTGAATGAATTCCAGAGTACAAGCTGCCTCTTCTTGATACTGAAGGTTGAATATATAGTAGACTGCGAACACAGCAGCAAGTCCTGTCAAAAACGATGATGTGATGCCCTCAGTTATTACGCGACCCTCCATAGTGACCATCCAGCGTCCAGTAGTGACTTGTCTTGTTCCACCTGAAACAATAGCAACATCAGCAATATAATTTACTTTATGTACACATTTATAAAGTCTCAAAACAATGACCAATCTAATTTTGAAACCATTCAAATTAAATGCTTACCAAGCAGTATCAGATGAGGGCTTGCAGGAGGAGTGAGAGTTGTCTCAATGTCAGCTACAGAGGCAGACACTGTGAAGAAAAAAGACACCCATATTATGAAAAAATAGACAACCAGTAATCTGAAATACTGAGTGAGAATAACCATAACCTGCTGCAGAAAACATTCAATATTTACAACACATGGAAAAAGAAAATAAAAAAAGAAAACACAAACTTACATTTGCAAGAAGTATCTGGCCTTTAAGCGTCTCTCCAAAGTGTGCCATGAGCAGTGCAAAGTGCCATCTCTGTATCTTCACTATTAAAGAGGACATCTTTGATATCTGTGTTGGTAGGTTTAGCCCTGAAGTATTCTGTGATGGCTCTCCCACATTCTTCCATACAGAGTTCCAATTTACGAAGCACATTGATGTCTGTGAGCAATTCAAAATGGGCATAGATGTACCTCTGAATGAAAAGAAAAGGCCATTTGCTTTTCATATCTTCTATTTCAGATGGTGGAAGTGTATTTATATGATGATGTTGTAGACAAAATGTGAGCTCCATTAGATTTTTGACCTCTGCTCTTTCAGCTCCACCTGCACCCTCCTGTCTGTAAATCTCCACCAGTCTTTGGCGGTGCTGCTCCACAGTCTCGTTAGTTTCCCCTTGAGGCAGTTCTGGCTGAAATCTTGTACATCTGTAACTGTCAGTAGGGCCCCTCTTCTTTGTGCAACTGGATCTAGAGGATCGGTGGCATGTGTAGCTTTCTGCACGGGTCAAGTTCTCAAAGCGATTTTTCACTTGAATTAAAAGTAACGTGTAACCTCCACGCAAAAGTGACCCATCTGAAGTCATGTCTGCAAAAGACTTTGGATACTGTCGGATGATATTTCGAACCACAGTGAGGCATTGTGAGCGTGTGGGATTGGCTTCATACCTCCTCATTTCATCTACGAGTACTCTTATCATCTGGCGTCACTCCACTGGCTTTGGTCTCTTGCCGTCTACAACTGCAGAATGTATTTCCTGTGGCATTCGTTCCCAAGGGACCTGGAATGTTTCTGGCCATGTTTTCAGTACTTGTGAAAGGTCTGCTACTTGCATCACTGTTTCCTGCCTGGTGTGACAATGAATTCCTGACATGTGTGATGTACCAGAAAGAGGTGGAGTGCCTGATGATGACGATGATGAAGAATTCTCAGTGACTGACAACACACTACTCAGTGATGAAGAAGTTGGAACGTATTGGAGATCCAACATGACTATCTCTGTCTCTGAAACAACAAAATGAATGAAGATTTAGGGTATATTACTAATATGCTAAATCATTGCCACTGCAGACCTCTTGCCAAATATGGATTTAGAACTTAAATTACCTATGTTTTCCTGGCAAATTAGCTGTCAAGTCTATGCCCAACAGAAAGATTTTTTCGGTCCTTAAAAACAGAAGTGTGTAACAACAGATGTCATCAATCTGTTTTGTTACTGTGACTGGGTAAAATGTTCAATTAATAACTTGGGAACAACTTGAGTTGTGATATAAGCTGATATAACTGATCTGAACAATAAAGGAGAAATCAAAATTAAAATCGTAATGAAAATGGAAAAATAAACACAGGGTGATTTTTGATATACTACATGTGGCTAATGGTAAATGAGTGTTTATGGGTAAATTATATACCAATTCTATAGACCTGTATCCATTTTAGTACTAGTACATCCAAGTGCAAGTACTGATGTGTAAGCATTTAAATCCCACACTGAATTAGACATGCATACCTAATTTGAAGGCATTCAGGAGTTTTCTGAGCTGAATGACAGG
>JBBPDC010000141.1:9386335-9405709 GCA_037974485.1 Hemigrammopetersius urotaenia
TCTGTAGATCCAGCATTTCTGTTTTAGTTTGGTTCCTGGCCCTCGAGCCTGTTTTCCTTTCTGTAAATAAAATCCAATTCCTGCTATTTCTTGCCTACTTCCAGGGAGCTCCGAGTGCTGGCCTCGTGACAACTTCTAGCGTTTAGAAGTGGGTTATTCCAGAAAATTTCATTTCTGAGTTGGTCTCAGCATCTTTTCATCCACTATTTATCAAAGCAAATATGCAAAAAAATTTCAAGCAAGTCCTCAACAACAGAGGGTAACATTCATCTCCCTTCATCTATATGAAGACTGTGTATGGACACAGCAATGTACTCGGGAGATAATGATTAGTGCTCAAATCCATCATGTGACCAATGCAGATACTCAGCTCGGCTGGCAGGTTCCCACACTTCTTCAGCTGTTTTCCCAGAGGACTATCTCCTCCTCTATTGGCGAAGTGTAAGCCGGTTGGGAGGGAAAGTCTGGATGCTTTCCCCTGGGAGGCTGCAGGTCAGACAGGTGCAGGTCAGATGGTCTAACTCCGGACCCACAGATGTGCCTGTCTTTCTGTCCTGTCCAGCTGCCTGTGTTCTCCTGTGACAGATCAGTCATGAAGGCCCCATCTGGATCCAACTCGCCACCCTCTGCTTCAGTTCTAAATATCTACGGTGCCAAACATTCAGACATACTGAGAGACTCCCCGGAAGGAATGTCTCCTGGTTTCTCTCCAAAGAGCCTAGTTTGGCACTGTGTATTGTGTCTTGTGTCTAAATGTACAATACACTAATTTGCAATACACAACACAAAACTAGTGTATTGCCCTGTCTAAATGCACGGTGTGTATTCTGTTTCTTGGTCCTGTGAACTGTGTGGTCCAGTAAGTGCTTGGCTGGTCTTATATGCTGCATTGAGACCTTCGACCCCAAGAAAACAAAGGTGCCAAAGGGTTAATTAGAGTGGTTTAATACAGAAACCACTTTGTTTCCAGGGATAGCCACTCGTGTCTCCCTAGACAGTTCTTCCATAAATGAGATGTGTGGATGGGAAGAATAACGGATATTAGCACTATATAAAGTAGGGATGTATGAATAAAAAAAAAAAACAGATTAAAATGTATGTTATCAATAAACTGGCTGCTTGGTATTTAGTAGTTGCACATCTGTATGATTCACAATACATATTGTAAGAAATATGCTTCAAATGTTTTTGAGTAAAGCAGGCCTAGTAATATTAAACCCTATGTGGGAGGTGAACACAGCCCTGACATTCCTATAGAAGCTCTAGGAGAAATGATCTGTTATCTAGCAGTGGCACTCAGGGAACTTTAAAAGTGAACATTTCTGCATTAAATGCTAATGTATAATAAATATTCTCTTCAGCAACGAGTTCTGATGAAATGACAAAAAAAACATCGAGTTGATTTTGCTGAAACATGCAGACAATCTGATTCGCAATTAAAATTCTCCTGCTCTACTTTCTCACAAAGAATGTTTGATTTTTTTTATTATTTAGCCTTTAAACACACATACACGTTACATGATTAACCGACAGATTCCTTGATTACTATAACAGTCAATCGTGCTAGCCCTACTGTAATTGTTCTATAACAAATCAATGCTTTTTCTAGAATGACACATTGAAGTTATACAAATACAACTGTCTAGCCTCCTTTTGCAACCATTATTTTTAAGAGTGTACTTGTAAGGATGAAAAAATCTCCTGAGCAGCAGTAAACATGCCAAAATAACCCACAGAAATACAATGAAAAATAATAATCTATTTCAGTGCCACCCTTTTAGCCAAATGTATGACTCAGCCATTGAAGGGTTAACATGTCATACACAGACCAGATTGTGCTGGAGGAGACGTACACACCAGACAGCCTGATAACTAGCATACATGGAATGTCGGTGACGTGTCAGCATCTACTGTTGGTCAACAAAGTTCAGGACGGATTACACACTAACCACAGCCTTTCTGCTCCCCCCCTAGCTATGCTGTCGCTTCATTCACCAGAAAAAAAAGTCTGAGGAGTGTGTGTCTGCGAAGACGAAATGAGGACGTCTACTGATTTAGACCGCCCTGTCCCCTTGGAGCACTGAAGGTGTCCCGTCCCACTTTTCTCTCTCCTACACGCTGCCCCTTCCAGACTCCCAACTCTATCTTATCCTCCTGCTTGACAGAGGGCCCTAAGGGACTTAAACCATAGACAGGCATGGAAACACACTGATGGCTGGAAGTGAGAGGGTAAGAGACAAAAAAGGGCAAATGAGACAAAAAAAAACAGGAAAATGACAACATTAAATTAATCCTAATACACAGCTGCTCGTAAAACTGAGATTTTTCTCTTCCACTCAGCCACTCCCCAGGGCCAGAGATTGAGAAAACAACCCACTTGCCATCTATTTCACAAGGACTTGTAACTTAATATCAATTGCTAATCCTCTCGCTTCATCCCAGTCACTTTCTCGCGGACATGAAAGGAGCAGCCGAGTAAGGGCCGACAAGAATCATCAAGGTTAACTTGAAAAAGCCTCCTGCAGTCCATCACTCCTGAGTAATCCTCTCTAAATACATTGGGAAGGCTGAACATCGTCCTGAGAAAAGCTGACACAAACACACATGCGGTGGAGCTGAACAATACTTGGGCAAATAGTCACGGTGCGGATAATGCAGTCTTATTGTCATAATACAGCAATATTTGAAGCAAAATTTAATCAGATAAACAATTCCCAAAAGAAGTTTAGTAGCAAAGGAAAAGACACATTCAGAAGGGAGTGTCTCAATATTCTGTGTAGGGTTTGCTCAATATGAATTAAATATTACATATTTATATATATATATATACATTACATATACATATGTATATATACACATTGTGATTGTAATATAAGTTTCAGTATACTAAAAACTCAGTCAGTGTTGTTTGGTAATCTTGTAAATGCCTTGATTCATCAATACACCAAACAGGATGCTCAGAGCATTCAGTGATTGTTTAGAGGCCCATTTACATGTTGTACATCTATGCGATATTGGTACAGCAAAGGCCACTGTCATGACCCGGGGCTCGGCCAAGTGGAATAACAAAACTGGCAGTAAAGGTTCTTAGCCATAATACAGGTAAAATAATCAAAATAATAAAAAAAACTACATTACAAAACATGATACATTATTGTATAATTGTGATAATTTATCATTTTAATAATGTTCTTAATCATGATATTGGGTTCATTAGAACAAAAAACTAAGCTCTGTCTCCTCAGTCTTATGTGTCATTTCAGATACAAATTTGACACATTCTGATCATGTGTAATGTATTTTCGTTGCCACAGTAGAACTACTTCTGTAGAATGCTTTGATGAAAATGAGCTTCATTTAACGCCACTCCCTCTTCACTCTCTCTTTTCATTATTTGATTGGTGACAGTTCCATTTTATTTTACAGTACCAAACCCTGTAACTCACAAGCAATTAGTTTGAGGGGCTACACTCAGTTTGCATGATAAGCCACAGTCTAAGGAAATCATTATATTAGGGATGATTGTGCATGGATGCATATTGCAGTTGTTTTAAAAGCTCATTTTGCACTGAGCCTCGTGTTAAAGATTTTAAGTTAATGGTTGCTAAAATCTCACATCTGATCAGCTGCTGTTCATAATAAGCTTTCTATAATAGTTCTACTGTTTTAGTACTGAAGTCAACTGCACTATAGTAGTTCAGTACTGCTGATAACCACCATACTAAACATTTTTCACCATACTAGAAAATGTTTAGTGATGAAGTTTGTGACAGTTATGTTAACATAATTGCAATTTTGCACTCCCTGAGACATGCTAAAACGTTAGATTTGCTAATCAAAGGTCTTTGTAGGTCAGATTTGTAGGTTTAATCTGGGCTGCTATGTCGAGTAACTAGTGTACGGTCAAAAACCTCAAGACAGCACTTAGGATTCTGGTCAGCTGCAGACGCTAGCGTTGAGAAATAACCTTGACAGATTGCTCAAGCCTATAATCTTTAGTCAGAGAACGTCAGGGCTATGTGAGCGATTGTCAGGAGTTCCAGCAATGGCTCAGGAGTAGTTAGGCTAAGTCATGCTATAATGACCTAGATAGGAGCAGACAGACAGATAGGAGAGTGGAGGAGCGCTCCAAAACGTGTGTGGATTTATGGCTCATGACAGAGGCTGTCTAGAGATAGTAAATGACATCCGACAGAGCTGGGAGTCAAACAGGGCTGAAAGCTCTGGTGACACCTCTTATAGTCACATGCCATTCTGCCCCGTCACTTCCACTGCTCGTCTAGGAGAGGAGAAAGTGCTGGTACAGAATGTGAAGCCCACATGCAACATGGCTAATAGAATAAAAGCAGTAAGAAACTGGAACAGACCGATACAGACGTTCTATGTCAATTCATACCAATAATTTAGAATTCCATGTATACAGTTCATTACTTTGACATTGATTTATTACTTTGATTAATTAAATCTAAGAATTAAAAGGGATAGACTTGAATATGTTAATATCACATGTTAATGTAATAGTACTGGGCAGTACATTTATATTTAGCTACTGTGATGAACTGCATCAAAATATGCAACCACTCACTTTCCTAAGTAATTAAAGACGATACTGGGACCGCTGGTGGCCTAGTGGTTAGGGTGTTGCCCCTGGAATCAGATAGGAGGTTGTGGGTTTGAATCCCAATACTAGTGTCATCACTGAGGTACCCCTGATCAAAGTACCGTCCGCAGACACTGCTCCCCGTGGCGCCCCTCGTTAGTTGTAGACTCCTTTTTTTCTTATCATATCTTATGATGTTCGCATTTGTTCCTAAAAAAAGTTATGCTACAAATAGTGTGAATATAGTATTAATGGGTCTGAAAATTGATTACTATTTTTAGTCCAACTATTCACCACATATACAGAAACATCTGAAACAAAGCATTTGTCCTTGAGGCAAGGAAAACCACACAGACCATATGGGTGGTGTTGAAAAAAGCAGTAGGCTAAATGGAAAAAAAGCAGAGCAAACCATTTTCTCCACAGTCCCGAAAGAACAGAACTGCAAAGCCAGCTTGGGACGCACTCTCTGGCAGCGAGATTGCCATCAGAACCTGCTCTTATTTATGGCAATGCTTTATTTGGAAAATACCGCATGTTACATAACAATGGGCTAAATATAGCAAAATGTACAAGTCTGTTTGCATTTGCGTCCTCACCAGCCCATTTCAGGAAGCACTGTAATGCCCTGTAACTGCTTCAAAGAGAATTGAAAGCCTTCCCTTCAGCTGTATATTAAAGTTTGAGCTCCAATAATTTGTCGATCTATTTACAGACTCAGAAATCCATCGTTCAAGTCAAAAGCCACAAAATAAAAGTTTCAATGTACATTAATTAAATCCTTTTGCTCAACATTAAAATGTCACTCTTGATTTTCTTAGCTGCATTAATTTAAAAAAAAAGTCTCTGGACAAATCAACCTCTGATTAGGTCTAGTAATTAATTCTGATTCCTTACAACCTCTGCGTGACACTCAATCTGTGTTGCTTTTTCCTCTCTGTTTCTCACGCGCTGCAGTGGCCTGTAATTGCCCCTGCTCTGTAGGGTGAAAGCGTCTGACCGTCTTCCGGGGTGGAGTGTGTTCCCTTGGCCTTGTCTTGCCAGCGAGTTAGTGAAGCAACAATAGTCTATTTACAATGGCTTCAGTAACGACAGAGAAGTAGAGAACGTCTTCTCGCTACTTAAGACGGCCGGCGTGCTTATCACATGCATACATTCACACACATGCTCAGAGATGGATTTCCTTTAATTACAGAGTGTGTTAAAACCAGACTGTTTTTGACTCAGGACACTCTGCTCCAGTGGTCAGTAATGCCACCACATCCTCCAGAGGGGAATCCAAACTAAGTTCAATACAAGCTTAGCATTGCATAGCAAGCATATTGACACAAGTGCGGCAGCTGATGGGCCAGCAGTCCACAATGCGGCACAGCTAAGACGATAGAGCACGCAACGTCAACTATATGTGAGAAACAGAGATGTTCAAACCATGACAACCGTGAAAGGAAACATACACTGGAAGAGCAGCACAGTCTCATTACAGTAGGATCGTAGTTGAAGTGATTCTCTGGGGACTGCGTTTCAGCTGGCTGCAGGGCTATGAAAAGGTGGATCCCCAGAGGGCCATGCTGCAGCTCCTCTGGAATGCAAGCCCTGCTGCTTATCAGTCTGTTCCTTGGAGGAACGTTGATTTTCTACCGCGGGCCACCGCTTCCAGCCAGCTCTGCACACAAATACACCCTTCCTTTGGAAATATTCTCTTTATTTATTTTGGACTTTGTACCTTACAACATCAAACATTTCAACCGGGCTCCGCCTTTGCTGAACAAAGGACTTGAGGCTGAATTAAAAAGTCTGTTGCAGAGGTCTTCTAGTCTGGACATATGCAAACGCAGCTCAAGATTTCAATCCCTGTTAGCCCAACAAGTTCAGAATCAGAATCAGAAAACATCATTGATTCCGGAGGTTGCTTATGTTATGACTGCACAGACACACAGAGAGAAAGAGACAAGAAGTAAAGTAAATCCAAAACAAAACACAGAAAAAATTCTATATGAAATACTGTAGATAAATAACTTGCAAAACAAATGGTGGTATGTTGTTGAATGTAATAGAGATCAGTAGTATGTAAGTACTATTGACATAAGCAATTTCATATTGTAAGACTATTGCACATAACGATAATGTTTTAGAACTCGATAAGAGATTAAGATTAGAATGCACACAATTTAAACAGAGGGAGGATTTTATAGGGTTTGATGATGGTAGGTATTAAGGATTTTCTGTGGTGTTCAGTGGGTGACTTTATGCTGGGCCAGGTTGGTCATTTTGTCAAAACTCCTGCCTTATAGGTAAAGGTGGGGAGATCGGAGACAAATGTAAATATGGTATTTTCTGAAGTTTTAGGGCATATTATATTAGTTGATTGGTTTATTTGAGCACATTGACTGGCGAAGTCACATTGACTGGCGAAGGTGTCCGGCACCAAGACGGCAGCAGTTTCGTTTCTCTGTGTACTGACTGGCTGCAATGACAATACATCAACTTGTCTTGACTTGTCTTGAGCAGATCCTTTAAGTCCTGTAAGTTGGTAGGTGACCCTCTACAGATTGCACTAGTTTATACAGCACATGCCACATATGCTTGATTGGGCTGAGATGTGGGGAATTTACATGCCAAGTAAAAACCTTGAACTTGCTGTTGTGTTCCTAAAAACATTCTTGAACAATGTTCGCAGTGTGGCTGAAAGAGGCCACTGACATACTGTTGCCATGAAGAGACAATGGACTTCACCTATTGCTCTATGGTCACAAGATTATTGCAGGTGTTCTCAGTGGCGGACAGCTACAGTGGATTATATGTGTTCCGTCAATTTTCTGTCTTAGCAAGCATTAGCTTTTTGGGAGTTACAATTTTGGCAGAAAATAATATGTAATTTGACTTCGGGCACTTTTATTATTCTGAAATACTCTGGGAATAAAATGAAGCCAAAAAGAATATAAAGAGAAGGCGGGGGGGGGGGGGGGGTTAGAAGAATAAGAGGGAAAAGAAAAAGAAAAGTCAATGAAAGACTGAAAAAAGAGAAAGTGGTGTTGTGTTGCTTAATATTGATCATATAATAATAATTTAAATGGAAGAAAGAAAAGGGAGAGACAAAGAAAAAGAAAGAGACAGAGAAAAAAAAATAAGGAAGGAGACAGAGAAATAAGAGGACGAGACAAAGTCCTTAGTTTTGGCACCCAAACACTCCAAAAGCTGCTTCAACAGGCAGTGACATATTTTGGCAAAGCAGGAGATGGGAGAAGTTAAGACCATTTGTTTGATGGTTAGACAACTGAAACAAGTATTTATCTAATGGGTAATGGGAAGTGTACAAGCTTTCTGCTCATCCTCAGTTCTGAGGAATTTCAGATGCACCCCTGAGCCATCGATCTTCTCACCGGAATGTTGGATAAAGCCCAGCGCTGGGGTAGTGCGGGTATCCATCTTGTGGAATTTGATTTCTTCCAGTGCCAGAGAGGCTGAGTAAAACTTCAAGAATGTCTCCAGTCACCTCGCCTCTCTGTGTACCTGAGTTAGCAGCCCTCCTGATGGAATGTTTGCGTAAGCTGAACGCTCTATTTAGACGGGACAGTGGGACGAGCCTCTGACAAAACCATTCCACCGCTGACAGGCACAGAGTGAAGAGAGGCTAAGCCTTTTTGAATTGTCACTTTGGAGAGCCTCTCTGTTTGAGCTTAGTCCATACACACTCTTTGCAGACTCTGAAAAAAACAGTCAGTCCTCCTCTCTCTTTTTTTGGCTCTGTATCTCTTTCTCTCTCCCCTGTCATGGATGCTTTTACTGGCAAAGACCCAAAGTGTGTTCCTGCTTTACTCTACCGTTGAAACACGACTGGTGCTTAAGAAACCACACTTAGCAGGAAAACGACTAAAATTCCACAAACATGTCTTGTCCTCTTAAAACATGTCTAATAAAGTGAAAATACACAGATGGTTTCCATTGTACTGGAACGAGACAATTGATACACACAGCATAGTGCTTGTAAGACACCTACACAAGCCAAAGTTCCAGCTAAAACTTTGCTATGTATGACTGTGTGTTATATAAAGCAAATAAAGCAGAGCTTCTAGTAGTATACGACACATTAAAATATTGCTTGCTGCCAAACAGAAAAATACTGTAGGGAAGGACAGAAGAGACTAGGGCAATTAGGAAAATAGGGCAGTCTGCTTAAAGGAATAAACTATTTTCTCTGTTCATTCAACCATTCAAACTGCTCCTGGAACAGTGATACAGGTTTATGCTGCCAGGAAGTATATAAATGGATTATTAGTCATGAAAGCCGGGAAATCCTGATGTACATGACCATAAATGTCAAGACTCGAAAGGAGCGCCTGAGGCATTTTGCTGCTGGTAAGAGGGGAGTGGGGGTCAGGGCAACTCCATCCTTAACAGTTTCCAACCTTTACATTGCTTTTGACTTTTTGTGTAATGTATCTCAGAAGAACTTTCACAATATTACATTACAGCGCTATTACATAATTTTCACACTGTGCAAAAGTCTCCCATGTAAGTTTTATATCAAATAGCACATGCCTAATACCCTGCTGCGGAATTAGTTTGATGCTGGATGTTAACACGAAAGGATTTCCTTTCAGAGTCTAGGGCAAGTTTCTATTAAAAGAGAAAGGCAGCTCCGGTCGAGATCATGTCCAGTTTTTTTGATCTCTGGAATCTCAGGCAGCAATTTTTCACCTCAGTGGTTAAAATCAAAACATCATGTCACTCTTGTCCCAGAATCTTACAGCAGATCCACCAACGAGCCTAGAAGGGTCTCGATATTGCCATGTGCTGTTGAAATTCATAGCATCTCTGACTCAGTATGGCTGGGTTTGGCGTCTACAAAAGCAAAAACTGAGTTGTTCGTTAGTCTGCACAATGGCTGTGGGCCAGTGTGGTTTTCTGGGGGTGGCCATGTCAACTTTCAGCAAAGCAGCATTACAGACTTCCTGTTCACAAACTCCCTCATGCCTTCAAGCAAAGCAGTGCTTGCGTCCAATCCCAATAAGACTAGAATGCCTTTTCTGCAAACTCCAGTCCTAATGATTTTGGCTGGTTAACTGAGAATGAATGAGGTCTGTTTGGAAGGGTTTTTCACATCTTAATGACAGTAATCAATTGTTCTAAAGCTGTTTTAATACTTGAATTGTGTCTAGTCTTTGGATTTCTTTCATAAATACCAATGTGAGGACACTGAATCCCTGAGAACGTGGCCAAGTGGAGTTATAAAGCCTTAATTAGAACTCAAACAGATAATTATAAATCATACAGCCACATTCTGCCTGAACTATACTCCCATCAGCTTGTAACACATGGTACACATTAGAAGAGTGCCTGATCAGTACACCTTAATGTATTGGCAGCAAATATCACATTTAGCGTACTTTGGTTATGTTTAAGCAGAAACGCTGTTCTTGTTTTCTCATGGCCTGTGCCAATGCTTTTTCCAATGGGGATTCTATGATAGACTACAGCTTAATTCTGTGTCTGCCAGGGATCCTACTTCAGCCTGCAGAAATCCTCTTAGGACCCAGAAGCAAAGGAGACACTGGAAGCAAGGCCAAGTCCCTGATGAAGAGCAAGAGAGGAGCTGTTTTTCCTCATTCAGAACATCTACAGCTTCTCACAGCTGGCAGGCCTGTTTAGAACACAACAGCAGTTTCTTTTGTATCTTCAACTTAGATTCTTCCCAAATTTTCACCCACCATCTAGTTCTCTTCAATCGAACGATTCTCTGGCCAATATTGTTCTAAACTACGCAACAAGAGCACAGACAATTACACTCCAGTGCACCCTCAGCACAGACTGCTGTGAAATCACTAGGCTGTAACTCTCTTAGGCACGTGTACAGTGGCTACTGCATCCTTTGGTTTTCACTGCTAAGATATGTTTAATGCTTTCTATTAGTATATTATATGAAATTATTCATAAGGTATGAATTTTGTCCCAATCTGTATACTGGAATGTCACTGATGATGCATTTCACTGTATGTTGTACTTGTATGACTATGCATGTGACAAATAAAGAATCTTGAATCTTGAATGATGCGAAGTCCTTATAGTACTCCCACTAGTATGTTATATATCCACACATTAGTATGTTAGCTGAATGATGGCATTTGGGATGTTTCAATCACAGACTACAATGTTTCATATTAGGCTTATGCATGACAGATATTTTTGTTAGGACTGATCTTAAAGCGACAGTAACATCAACAACAGTCTTCTTTTATGGGGCACTCTATGGTCATCCCGAAATGAATGTAAAACCACATAAACATCATAAGTTGACATATAGGATATGGGCCGCTTAATATTGAGAGGCATCCATCAGGATGCAGTGTCCATACAACCACAGCCTTGTTCTGAAAGAGTGGTGCAGGAAACATGAACAAAACATTAGGCCCTGGCTTTGGCTGCTGAAAGAGACATGAGCTTTGCAGTCCAACAGGCTGACTGACCGCTGTAACATCCTCCCACTCACTGCGCCCCGGACCGCTCCAATAACAAGAACTCCCTCACAAAGCAGGGGGGACAAAAGAGCCAGAGCAGGCAGCCTCTGACCCACCCCCTCCCAGCTGCATGGCAAGTCTTTCAGAGGCTCTGTGCATTAACGTAAGACACAGAGCTGATCTCAATGGCAAATACGTCATACGTTTATTACTAATTCACAATATGTACATAATTACTCAAACTGATGTGTTGACCATTTTGTACAGACACAAAGAACAGGAACGCAAAAGTCTGCTTTGTTCCCCAGGGACAAAATATAAAATGAACAAAAACCTTATAACCAATCCATCTCTTGGCAGTTTTATTAATTCAAGAAAGATAGATTATGAAGTCCTACACCCTTCTTTTTTCAAGCTTGATTTAAAGTTTGACAAAAAGCTAATGTGGCCTTAATGGGCTAGTAAATCAAATTTTCAAACTCTTCTATACCGCCTGCAAATTAAATGATAAAGCAGTACCGCACATCACTCTGAGAAGACGGTTGGAGTGTCTGAAGAGGCTCATCTTCTAACGCCAGCCACTAATTCAATTCTGTCCAAGGCAGATTAAACACGAATTGTCTTATCTGATAAAAATGTTCTCGAGTAGCAATGCCTGTCTTGTTTGATTTGTGCATAGTGTGCCTGAGTGAGCTAATGTGATGGTGATGTTGTAGATGACGATGATGATGATGATCATCGTCATCATGATGGTGGTATGCATACTGAGAAAAAATATATTAAAAGAATATAAATGAATAGCATTATGTAACTCCCTCTACAAACAATCATCAGTTTCTATATCCTGTCTTCAAAGCCAGACTGAGCAATTCTGCTGAATCCCTTCCTCCACTGGAAGCCTTTGATATGCACATGACCCAGGCTGAGGTCATCCAATGGTCATCTATGATCTCCCCACATGCTCCCTCCATCACAATGACTGTGATAGTAACACAGGCCAACAGGTCACAATTATCAGAGATATGTTTATGTGGGTTTTGTAGTGTTTTTCATGCTGATTTCAAATCTGTCATATATTGCATTGTGTTGGTAGTGTATAATAATCATATGCTGAGTATATAATCATATCATATTTTTGAAGAAACAGTGGTAGCTGACTGACACTGATCATTATATCTATACCCCAGTGTGCATCTAATATTGAAATAATACTTGATTGGTGTCTTTAATAAAAACCGCATGCAAGTCTATTGCAAATCTAATATTACTCATAATTCACAAAGTTGATGTGACTGAAAAAAGCAGATCTGAAATCAGCATGAAAACTGGTTTAGAAATGTGTTTTGCGTTTTTTTGTTGACCTGTGTAATCATTTTATATTTCCCCGATCATGAGAACATGACAGCAGTCTGATACAAGAAGACAGCAGTCAGATACAACACAGCAGAGTCTGACACAGCTGGAACATTTTGAACAAGATACCGCCGAGGTTCAGGGGAAGTGGTCTGTCCTATCTGGGGTTTATCCTCATTGCCCTCTGTTCTGCTCAACTGACCTATTTCTGCAGTGATAAATAATTCAGAATGATCTAGAGGTATTGTGGCAGGGGTGTGTTTGCCACTGCCTCTTCTGCCCGTGCCCAGACAGGGCAAATTAAAGATTGAAAAGGCCCTGAATTCATCAAAGTCAAATTTCCGCAATGTGCTGTGAGTTATGGATAACATGAATAAATCAGGATTCTTACTGCTTTTTGTACGCCGTAGATTTAATTACAGACTCATGTGTGCATGTGTGTGGTTTTAACAGTTGAACAACAGTTTTCTATCATTGCTTATTTATTGCATCCCTGCATCCCATTACCCTTCTCTTTAGGGTCGAACTACTACTACTATTACTCCTGCATGTTGGAGTCTGAACTAATCAACATACTCATATGCTTGTATGCAGCATTTGTTAATAACACTTGCATCTACTATCAGCTCTTTATCAGCATATAAAATCAAAGAGAATTCTGCATGGATGTTTTGAGATCAGGAAGGATTCCTTTCTCTTCATGTGGAAAGTTTTTTTTTATGTTGAACTGTTCATAATGTGTAACCAAATTGCAAACAAACTATAGCTCTTAAGTACGTTCCATCATACAACTGCTCAGTTGCTGTATCAGGAGCTCTGGGGGCACAAATCCTTCTTCAAGTCTCATAATGAATTAAGTGACTGTGCCAGCACACTATTGCTCTGAAATCCTAAAGCAGCTGTAACCCCTTAAAAGCTTGAGGCGTATAATTCAGTAACTACACAGCTAAAGTTACTTCAGTTATAGAAGTTCCTGGCTATTTAAGGGCTGAAATGCTTAATCATGCCATTCACTGAAAACCTATACATCTTAATGACACACTTTCAGGTACATACTCATGATTTCTAAGCTCTTTTTAAAAGACCTTCCCAATTAGATTTAACATAAAAAGTGTGATATACTGTGTGTATTAGTCAGATGATAGGCCCAGTCAAACAAAGTGCATGTGATGATCAGGCAAGCAAGAAAAAAAAAGAAAAACAATGTGATCTTATCCTATGATATGGACTTTTATCATATTAACTGTCATGTTAAGCCTGAAAGCAATGAACTACAAAGCAAAGTCTATAAGCAGCATTAAGAATGTTTCTGTCTCCACTCTTATTGTTATATTTTTTACTTGTTTGTTTGTTTTGTTCATACTCCGTGACATCATGTTTGTCCACACCAGGCTTGTCACGATACTGAAATTTCAAACTCGATACTACAGCGGGAGAAAAAACTAAAAAAATTAAAGCGTGCTTAGGGGCCGTTGCACCGGTTCTCTGCACAGTCAATATAGTATAAGTATAGTAGATTGTAGAATAGACAAAATATCTTATTACTATATTATTGTTACCTTATAGAATCAATAATACTGTACATCCATTTCTGACACAGACGACATTTATTTTGCCAACCAAACATGTTAAAACTTAGAAGTACATGCACATAAATTTAAATAAAATAAATAAATAACATCACATCCCTAAATGCAAATAAAACCCACATTTGTAAAACAGGTAAAAGTCTTTAGTGTGTTGGCCTGAACTTACCTGATTTTTTTTTATTCCTGAACAAACATAGTCTACACAACAAAATCAGAGCAATTTAGGATCAGCTTTTTTGCATGGTTATGGAAAAGGCTGCTTTCCAAAATGCTGTGTGTGTCATTTCTCCACCAGGCACTATATTGGCCATGTGTCCCAATCGATTTTTTTGACAACCCCAGTCCACACATTGAGAAATACTGTGATATTATAGTGATTTCACATTGCTCCCCCCCTCTGACACCCTGGCCTATCAGATAAAGCTCACTTACCAGCTGGAACTCACTCCTGCGGCCGTAGGCCTCCTGGATGCCAGTGTCTCCCCACAGTGCCTGTAGGGCAGGCACGTACAACTGGAAAGTGCAAGGCTCCACCGGCATGCCTGCCTTGTTCTCGAACGACATTACAAACATGCCGTGTTTCTCATTCTCTGAGTTCTGCCAGGGGACCCCCAACTTGTCCCGAGCGTCCACCAAGACCCGCATGCCCTGAAAGAAACAGAGTATGTGAGCAAGAGTATTAAATACATTAGTCATCGATTATCATGTTCACTCGTCCCCAGGCACACCTTGTACACAGCAGCCCTGGCCTCTGCTATAAAAATGAAATGCATAATAAGCCTGCTTGTCCTGGCTGTGCGATTGTGAATGAACTTTGAAGTGCAGTGTTCATTTGCAGAAATAAGGAGTTGTCAACACATTTGAAACAGGAACCAGACAGAACCAAAGAACAGCTGATAAAAACCAGCAGAACAAGGAAATCTCTGCCTGTCAATCTATGACTCCAATGACATAGCACTGATGTTGATTTATAAAAAGCTATCTATAGATGATTTAGCTTGATTCATTGATTAACAGCTAAACATATTTTCTGTAACCAGTTAACCTACCGACTAAACAAGCAAACAAATAAATATTGCATATTAAATGAATAAGATATGAACCAATAGTTCACCCCCAAAAAGGGTAAACTGCAAATTTTCAACCAAGTCAATTACTGTAGTGCAGTCAATTCTCAATAACCTGGTCTTACTGGCTGCACAGTCAAAAGAAAAAAGGTTTGCACCGAGCCAAAACGAAGAGCCTCCAAAGAAGTCCCTGGAGAAAAGTGAATTCTCTACAGCTAAAAAGCCATAGATGAGCTCCCTCAATCTCTTCCAAATACAACAGTGCGCAAACACCCCCAAGGAGTTTCTCCAATAAAAAAAGCAGTGGGATGGAGGCTGGAACCTTAGAATCATCAGGAGACCTTCTCAGAATGAAACATTAGGCCATCAAACGCTCTTAATTAGAATTGCAGCACCATCCATGAGGGCAAATTCTTCCTTACAGCAAAACTGACACTCTCTCTTATGAACCGGACTAGAATAACATCCTGGTACTAAAACTCCCACAAGGAAATCTTGATTTCTTTCCCTTTCTTTTATTTGGATACGTTTTTCTAACAGCATCGCTGAGATGGGCCCAGTGAGGCCGTATGTGATGGTAATTAGAGCTTAGAGGACGACAAGCTTATGTTAACTTGTGTATGAGAACAGAAAAAGTGCCTTTAAGATGCTATTGTTACTTCCAGAGATAACAAAAGTTATTTCTTTCTATTTTGTTAAAAGTGTTGATTAAAAGAATAACAGATATTTTTACTTTGTTTTGTCACCTTTTGAAATCAAAAACTTGGACATGTGGACCAAAAACCCTGGACATTCAGTCTTACTGCATGTACATCAAATGTAATTGATATTACTTATGTAATCATTTTACGTATTATATACATTTAAAAAAAAATAAAACATACAATCACATTTAAACGTCATAGCAAAACAACAGCAATAATCTATAAGGGTTAACCAACTTAGAGATCTGACTTAGTAAATATGCTGCCCTGTGCCACACTGGAGTCACGGTGGGTTATTGGGGCAGGACACAGTCTTTTATTTCATCCACATGTGTGAAGGATTTGTCTAATAACACGAGGCGGATGCACTGTAAAACACATACACCAGAAGACAGCTACAGGAAATGAATGTGGTCCAAGGCCCGTCAGTCTGGCTGTCTTTCCAAGCCCCCTGGTGTTTTGGTCACTCAGCAGTTTACCATTAAAGTAAACAGTTGTTCATGCCTAAAGCCGGACTGCTGACATTGCTAAATAGTCTTAAAGATGAGCGTGAACACAGTACTGTCAGCTTTAATTTGTAATATCTTCCTCCAGGAAACACATTTATGATAATAACATTCTCTGAATAGTATCTCTTCTTCTCTTTGGCTTTACTGGTGTGACCTCTTCCCAACACCCAAACCCAAAACCCTTCTCATCAATCTTTGAACTCTCACCCACTTACGTCAGGTGCTATCTGGGAAAGATGCATCCCTTGTCCTCATGGGCTGCTTTCACCGACTCAGCCAGAGGAAGAGATAGACAAAGAGAGGGAGGGTACGTGAGAGTGAGAGTGAGAGAGAGAGAGAAAGAGGGGGGGGAGTGAGAGAAGCCTGTTTTATCACAGTGTAGAGGTCAGTTACAGGGCTTCCAATCTCTTCCCGAGTCATGGAACATGCCCAAAAATAGCTCCAGAAACCACCAAAACCTTCACCTCACCACAAGTGGAGCTCCTAGTGTTTCTAAGAACCCTCAGCAAAACAAGCCTCCACCATTTGTTTTGCATGGCATCCCTCAAGTTGACATTTAGACTGTTGTTTTTGAATCACTAAAATGCTAATAGCTGTATCTTTCCATTTCTTTGGACTCGTAAAAGGGCCACACCAGGCTCTATGTAACATG
Source organism: Hemigrammopetersius urotaenia (assembly GCA_037974485.1). Taxonomy (NCBI): domain Eukaryota; kingdom Metazoa; phylum Chordata; class Actinopteri; order Characiformes; family Alestidae; genus Hemigrammopetersius; species Hemigrammopetersius urotaenia. The sequence goes on from JBBPDC010000141.1 coordinate 9,403,265, forward strand.
CTGTATCAAAGAGTCTTTGTTGGTCTTCAGTAAAGGGGGAATTCCCCGTCTAAAGGACAGCAGGCAGAAAAGATGTGCTCCATGTCTAATGACTGCTGACGCAACTTCTCTCAAAGTTCTCAAATGAGCTGGAGCAGAGAGGGAAGGCTGCAGACGCTCGTCTGATAAGAATTAGGCAGAGCACGCATGTCGGTAGCAACAATTTGGACTGCTGTGTGATTCCGCAGAGTAAGCAGATAAGTGGCGAGGCCCAGCAGCTGTTCGCAACCTCTAAGCCACTGAGCAACCGCAGCTTAAATCAGCGACTCCTCACCCATGAATAAGCCGCCTACGTGGATAGGTTCCTCGGGCCCCGGGGCCAAAGAACTCTCAGATTTATCACACAGGAAGATTGGCTTGAAATACGTTGCTCCCTGTGGTCATCCACGAACCACTTCCTGCACCCTCCCCCGCAAGCCCATCGCATTCTGAAGCAGAACGCAGTTCTCTCTAGACTCTTATGGCATGGTTGCAACAGTGTGGCTACTTGTTCAGCCACTTCAAAAGATAAGGTAAGACAACGGCACCTGGCTTTGGTGCGCAATCTCTGCCTGAAGAGTCAAATGCCAATCCTTGGGAATAGAATGCACAATGGATGAAAGAAAGAACAACTAACCCTGTCAAACCTTGGTGCTCTTTATTGTCTATTATTGCCTGGTACATGTTTCCAAAATGAAAGCAAAAGTCTAAATCCACAGCAATAATATTGTTTCTCCAGGCGAATGTGTTTTTAAAATTGAGGTTATCTGCTCACCCAAAGCCATCCACCTCGGTTTCAAAAACAAGACATTCCCAACCCCAGCTGAATGCCATAAATGTTTTCTCAGGCTTGTAGTAAACAGAGGAAGCGTAGCACTGCCGGTCATCCAGCCTTAAACAGGAGAGCATGGAGATGAAGGAGAGCTTTGTGATATGAACAGAGATTATCTCTGAGGCAGAACAGGGAGAAGTGTGAGGGGCCAAACAGAGGTTAGATCTAATCACCAAACAGATATAAGTCAGTGTCAGGTCACTCTTTAGAAGGTACCAACAAAGGAATTTCCAAAAGAGCCACAGAAGGGTGTCAGCCAGATAGGTGACAACAGATAGGGACACACTTCCTGACATGACACAATTGATATTTTAGGACTTAAAGTTAATGAAGCTCATTAAACTACATTCCAGCTTAATGAGACAGAGCACTGTCTGCAATAGTAGAGGGCATTTTATTGGTCTGAAGGGTCATCGCTGTAATCTCAATGGAAATGGTGTGTTAATGCCCTACATCCCATGTGATTAGACAGAATAGAGAGAGAGAGAGAAAGAGAGAGAGAGAGAGAGAGAGAGAGAGAGAGACAGGACCTTTGCCTTTGTAATGTAGCTGAACTGAAGATAAGACTATCTACAAAACAACCAATAGCTTAGGTCAGCGTGTGGGCTTTACTCATGCCGTAATTACCCTCCAGGTCTATTTGTTCTACTTTTCCCCTTTATCAGATTGTCAGGATACATAACTGCAGACGAAAACCTTTCTAGTATGCAAGATGGAACTAGAGTTGTGCAAAAACAGAAACTCTGCACAATTTGATTTCTTGCCTGTAGAGAACACAGTGATGAGAAACACCAAAATGACCGCAATACTTATGAAGTCACAATGCAGTTCTATTGTTAATTCTAATAAATGACATGTCATATGATCCACATTTTAATGTATTATTTATATATCCATTACTTACACACACACACACACACACACACACACACACACACACACACACACACACACATACACACACACACATATATGGACTGCAAAAAATCTTTGCATGACAATCAACAAACAACTGATAAGAGAGTCTAATAAATGTCTTATAAAGTAATTAATAAAGTTATGTTAAACAAACATACAATAACAACCTTATTAACAAAATTTTAAAAATGCACATCAATCCAGCTTTTATGAGTGTGCGGCCTATCAAACAAGTTATGAGTTCACTGCCAGACTTCAGTGTCTGTGAGCTGAAAATTTATACTGAAGGATAAAACTCTGCAAGACAGGCATTTGGAATGCTTTCCTCAGAGCCAAGATAAGTACTTTTGAAATAAATATATTTTAAATATCAGACTTCAGATAACTGTCAACTCTTTATAATACTTAAAAACAGAATATGAAAGTAGCACTGATTGTGATTTATTATTAGGTTTTAAATTATTAGTTTTTAAATGTTGTATTATATTTTATCTGTACATAGTCTATCAGGTCAAATAATCAGTTTCACTTTAAGCTCAAAAAATTGTATTGGAAAATAGCCCAGTGTGTTGAACTGAAACGTGTACCTAACTTCCCACCCACTCTCGCTCACACACACACACACACACACACACACACACACACACACACACACACACACACACACACACACACAC
>JBBPDC010000141.1:9422886-9438872 GCA_037974485.1 Hemigrammopetersius urotaenia
GTGTGTTTGTATCTATCCATCTTGACCATTAAAGCCAAGATTACAAACGGCGTTAAAAATTTTTATCTATGCCCACCTCTAATTTATATCTATATATGGATAGATACAAACACACACACACACACACACACACACACACACACACACATATATATATATATATATCCTTCAGATAATGACGCTCAACATTTAGAGCTAATGCAAGATCATTTTCATATCTGAGATAACATTTGCTTTCAGAGCCAATTATACCTCTGGTTGACAGTTGTCTGTTTTGCTACCGCCTCTTGACAGATTTTAAAGGAGTACAACCCCCGGAAAACATATCTTCACATACACTCTTCAAGATCACACACACTATCATACAGTCAATTTAATTCTGTATGCCTCCATCTTGCTTACTGGCTTAACTAGCACACATTTCACATTTGTAGTATCTGCAATTAGCATAGAGAAGTAGTGTGACCACATATCAGTTGTGCACACTACAGCTAAAGACACAATACACCCTGTTGTTAAATAATGTGCTGCAGACTGGCAACATAATAAATATACTATCACAAAAAGTGGTAAAAAAAATAAGTGCTCCACCAAGAATGATGCTTTATCATTTAAAAAAATACAAAGATAAGGGCAACAAATTCAATTTACAATTATCAACATTAATCTTTGTTTATGGTCACTCAGAATAATGAATAACTATAGCGAGGATTTGTGGGGGAACACAACGAACGGAATCCAACAAAGTGCAATGGACTGTGGTTTATTGGGTATTATGGATGGAGTGTGGCTAAACTAAAGGTTTATTGACGGTGGCAACACTTCTGGAAGACAAAGGACCTAAAAAAAAGTCTCCGAATGTGAATGCCTCCACTTCTGCTCGTGACTGGTGTCACAAAGGGACAGCATTCCTGAACCACATACCTGGTTACCTCAGGCTTAGTTCCTGTTCTCATGGCAGTGGTATGTGGGCACATTTCGGTCGTGCTGGAAACACTGACACTGAGAGTTTCAGTGTGAAATATGCCTACCGGGGCACTAAAAGCAGAGCGCATCTGTCCTCTCAGCTATGGTTACGTCCAGTCACCTACAACATGTCCTGCTCCACCCAGATGGTTTTCTTCTGCTCTTCCATGATTTTGTCCTTGACGACCCTAAGAAGATCTTCCACTCCACTCCAGGAGTCGTGCTCCACAGTGGCATAAAGGCATGGCAGAGCCTCCAGCTCCTTCTCCTTCGCACGGCACATCTTCAGGAACTCTTCTTCTGAGTCCACCTTTAGCGGCAGCCTCCTGCAGAGCGTCACAGCCCACAATCATTACACATACTGTATCTCAATAAGCCTAAATGAGACATCCAATAAAACAACTATGAATGGCATGATTACGTGCTCAAGCATGGAACGCAAGCCTAATTGAGATGTATGTAATGAGAGCAAATCTGATTAAGGGTGGGAAGGTGGCAGACTGCTTACTTTAATTTCTTGATGTTCCTCTCACAGATTTTGATGAATACAATGATCGGGTAGATTTCTCTCCTGAGCAAGTCTTTCACACAGCTCAGATCGGCTTCCAGGAGACAGTGTTTATTCTGCAACAGAACACAAAACAAGTTTCAGAACCAGCACTACATCCACGATGCATTTTGAACTGCGTTCCAATAATAAATGAATTCTTAATGAGACAAATACACAGCTTTCAGGGGAAAAACAGCATGCCAGAGCCTTTTCATATGTTTATTTTCTTTGTGTTTCAACCCAAAACGGACACAAGGCACTTTGTTAATTCCTCCAGTGAGCTACATATGGGTTACGGTTCAATTGCACTCCTTCTTATCCCACGCTGTGGACTCTGCACTCACGCTTTGTTCTCTGCTGTTCTGGTTTCTGTGCGGCTCTCATAGGGGCTTGATTCTCGGTGGAAAATATTCACGTGTCCTGAACACATTAGCTAGTGGAGCATGAAAACAAAGCCTCTGACCACCTGACAAAACCCCAAAGAGCATGCTGGCTCTGAGGGTGTCTGGTGCACGCTCTCTCTCTCTCTCTCTTCCCCTCTTCCTCTCTCTCTATGGACGCTAGAGACGGGCTCTGTGGAGAGCTGTCTTCACAGTCGCAAAAAAGCAATTTCTTACTTTAAGTCTACATTTCCTTGTCACTCCTCTGACTAAAGAGCAGGTCTCATTCATAGGCGTGGAGGATCAGAGTGGATCTCTTTGAATTGGGTGTCAGTGAGGAAGAGTAATTGTCACCCAAGAGTGCTGGGTCAGCCAGCAGTCTGAGAGAAATAGAGCAGAGCTCTTACAGTGAGGTGCCACTTCCAAATGAGACACATCACTGCTGAGAGCCCAGCCAAAGTATAGAAATCTGACAATAAGCTTTAAAAAAGCAAAAAAGCAAGGAAATGAAACACATAAAGTGAAACTATCACTGAAATGCCATCAAACTGATTTGACAAAGTTCTTAGACTACCTTAAAGGCAACGGCTTCAATGTTTTCAGGGGTGATGCACTCATAGGTGTTGGCTTGCTTTTCTTTGAAGTAGATGATGGGCTCGACCTTCTGTTTCATGAGGAATTCATCTTTCGTCAGGATGTCTAAAATAATACATCATACATCAACAGGCTGATTCTGAAACAGTGCAAAGTCAGAAAAATACTAATGGCCTTCGTCATCCATTTATAACTCTTCTTTTTGGTAGGTAACTGCTATTAATATATGTGATTAATGCTAAATACTTTCTTCTAGCCTCTCATAGCAATCCAGCTTAGACAGGCTACTGCCTATGCAATTTATAATTCCATTATTCTGTTTATCTATTCCATACAGTGTGGCTCGAAACTATTCGCTTATTTTTGACCATTTTACTCATCTTTTGTTGAAAATATGAAATCTTTTTGCTGAGCTAAAATTATTCAAGTGTCACCACCACAACTGCCCCAAGAAACTCTTAATCTACATACTCCCATTTATATTTGACCTTTATTGCACACATCTAGTTCTGCAACTGAACACGAAGGAGAATATCTCATCACTGTTGTAATAAATTCTTGTATCTTTGGAATTCTGAAAGGGCAACTTTGTGGGAGAAAGGAAACACATTTTTTTCTGTATCTTTATGTGATAAGTGCAGGTATTCTTACACCATTTCTATTTGTCATGAACTGTTTATATAGTGTAAAGAGCAGCAGGCGTCATCTATGGAAGCAATGATTTCATGTTTGATTTTGGATTTTCCATTCTTCTATTATATACTTTTTAGAGACTCAAGTAAATGAAGAAGCTGCATTTTCTGTTAAAATATCTCTCAGAACTACATCTTTCACAGTTTGGTACAACAGGCTGACCATAAAATTCTTGAATCTTGAATTCAATATCCGTAATTTCACCAGCAATCATTGGAGAAAAAATAACGAAGGACTTGAAGTTGCCTGGCGTATGTGATGTTACAATCTATTGCCCTTAAATCCCAAAAACTCAATGTTTCAATGTCTTTCATTCCTTTCTGTTTTTCTCCTAGTTCCAGATCTCATGAAGGAAGATCTATATTTCTCCCTCCTGCATCTACAAATGCTGCTTAATTTCATTCAGACATGCAACAATACCTCAGGCCTCAAGACAGCCAGCCTTCATCATTTACCTTCTTGTTTTAGTATGTTCTGTTGTTTTGTTCGGGTTTGGCCACCTGCTTTCCTCAGCAGTGAAGTGCTCTTGGTGCCGTTTTTTTAAAAGATTATGCTGCATGATTGGCTGTGAAAATCCCAAATCCTCAATGTACCATGTTCATATTTCAGTTTCCTACATTGTTCAGATAATAGCATGTGTGGTGTAGCTCATTGGGCAATGCTTATTGAATTCAATGCCCATTATGTGGTCCTAACTCTTCCTTAAATGGTGGTATGAGTGTATAGATGCTCCTGGAGAACATTAACGGAGTAACGGAGTAACGGAGTGTATAGAAACGGAAAAACCTTTTAGAATTCACTGTTAACGTGATAATAATGTGCCAACGTGCAGAGAACTGATATATATACTGATATATATTTATTAATCGTATATATATATATATATTTATCGCTACTTACCTGGTTTGCAGATGTTGAACTCCATGGCCCCCCCAAAGTTGAGAAATTTCTGAACGATGGTCTTGGCCAGAATGTTGGGGGAAAACAGAACAGGGCGTTTGCGTGGACAGTGGTGTGGCGTCACTGGACTGTACGGAACTAGGTTCAGATCGCTCTTGTTCAGGTCATTCTCCGATTCTGAGGTGTCTGAGACATTACCACAAACGCAAGTTATTCATATTCACCTGACGATTCATTTTCAGATATTTATATTCACCATTCTGTGGAAGGCTTAATGAAATAAACATTCATTTAAACATGTATCACAGAAAGAACCATTGCCTGTTTAGTATAAAGCTTACAAGTGCCCAATTTTCATTGCTTGTTTTAATATTAGAGCTTTTGGGGGATGCTTGCATTCAGCCGAACAGTAACCTTCAACTCAAATGCAGAAACCCACGTTACAACTTGGCAGAAGTGCAAGAGTAAATCCTGTGCAGTCTATATGTCAAAAAGCTATTATATGAGCCATCAACCGTGGATAAGAATGACATGGAGCAGACAAGCCTCTCCATGCTTACCCTCAGGCTTCATGGTTTCAAAGCCAGCTCTGGGAAGAGATGACGTATTGCCTCCATTGACGATGCGGACACGGTCATTGCTATCCATCCTCTTGTACTTGTTATCAGTCCTGCTGACAAACTGACACCAAGACAATTTCTTAATCTTAGCAACTGTCCATAGTCTTTTCCAGCCACTCTACGTTTATTTGTCTGGTCAGAGGGGCAATTACCTGGAGGATCTGGCAGATGAAAATACTGGCTCTGGAAAGACGCGGGCTGGACTTGGGGTCTGGTGACGGAGCAGGATCCTCAGGCTGCAAAGTGGTCTGAGGAGATAAATGAAAGAAAGCAAAACTCAGTCAATCTCTCTGTCGTGGGTTTAGTGCTTGGCAGCATTTTGTTGTGCTGCCTTTGTACAAACTGCAAGCAAGCAAGGCTAGTTCCTGGAACCTCTGGTGGTTCTAGGGTGAACTAACCCGCATTCCCCGCTGGCTCTCGGCCTCCTCTCGGCCTCCACGACACAGCAACTTCTGGATTTTCACCAAGAGGAGCTGCTGGGCCCTAGGGAGAAAGATGACTGTCAGTTCATACAGTAGCCTCCAGTCATATTCAGCAGACACACACACACACATACATTCCCTGAGGCTTATGCTCTTCGGCCGACACTAGACACAAAGACTTCTTTAAACAACAGTCAATAGTGGGAGAAGATACTATCTTTTTCACACTTCATAACCATAAAGCTTTGTTTCATATTTTTTATTCTTATGCCTAAGGAAGTAGGCCACACTAAGAAACTAACCTGCTATAGCTGGGGATGGTGCCTTTCTCCAGGTCCTTGTCAGTGAGGCTGTCAACACGTGCACACAGCCATTCACACTTGCCCTGGTGCCTGGTGTCCAACACGTGGAGCACCTCATCACAGCGCACGTTCAGGGAGCAGCTGTCTGACTGGCCCGAAATGTTCAGGTTGACCCGGATGTAGAATGAGTCGCCAGACACCACTCTGCCTTCATCTATCTCTTTCTGCAGCCGCCTATAGCCTGAAGACAAGAGAAAAGTTCACCACACAGATCTCACAAAACAGCACCTGAAAGCAGTAGCCACTGCATCATTGCTGGTCCTGCTACTGAGGCTCCAATTACACAAAGCAGTCCCAGGAACATTATGCTGCTGGATAAAATCTAAAAGAGTAAAACGGTGGACTTAAGTCCTTGACTCTGATCCAATGTTTGCATGCTTGTAAAAAGCAAGACAGTCAACGGGAAAACAAATCATAGTCCAGGCTTAACTTATGTATGAAATGGTATAGATATGCAGGGCTGCACCCAAACAGTTGACCAAAACAATAGCCGATGAAAAGTTTTGGTCCATTTTTAAAACCTTTACACTCCATTCAGGAGCTGTTCCTTGCCTTTAAAAAGTTATTACTAAACTGTTAGAATATCCAAAGTCTGAGATCACCAAGTGCGTAAAGGATGACGGCATTAATATGACATGAAACTCAGTGAGCCAAGTCTCACCTGTCACTCAAACATGACAAGTAAATGCTGGTTCGTGGTGAACGGTTTTTGGGGAATAACCCCGATCAACTAAAATACAAATGAGGGCTCGCTGGAAAGATCTACTGGACATCAATCGAACTGTGGAGTTTGAAGAGTCTGAGTGCTGAGTGCACCGCGGAAATCACACTTGGAGTGCGGGGGCTAACCCTGGTGTGGAATCCCAGACTCCTGATCCGCGTAAAACTGGGGGTTTACTGTAATATATATATATATATTTTGATTAAATTAATATAATAAGTGTGCATTGACTGTTAAGTCAGGGTTCTCTGAAACAAGCGGAGAAATTATGTCAAATTGACATACGCACGCAAAAGAGGGAGTATATTATTACCCTCATTGCGGCATATCCTCAAAAAAACTCATTTATAGGCATTTTGTATGAAAAACCAGTTTAAATTGTGTAAATGAAATGTATTAAATTGTTATGCAATTGTATTTAAATAGTATAGCAAAACAAATCAAATATTTAAAGCAGCCTTGAACCTTCACCCACTCAGACTCTCGGCAAAGATCTGAGAACACAATCTGTTAATCAAGCAGTCAAACTCACCCTCAAAGTTACATCTGTAATGTAGCTGAACCTGCCCAGTGCATCTCTGCAGTGTCCAGTGAGCCTCTTCCTGAGTGCTGGTATCCAGGGGCACACTCTGTGTCTCCCCCCGGATGCAGCCTTTTAGCTGGACAGAATGAAAAAAGAGGTTTTTTAATTTCTGTAAAAATGAAATCAAACACAAAAATGGCTGTCATGGTATATATAATACACTGAATCACCATTAAGAGGTGGTGTCCCACTATAAGGCCAGCCTTCTCTGCAGAGGAGCCAGGACAGACGGACGACACAAATATCCCACTGTCATTGCCCCCGACAAGAGTAATGTCTGACAGGAGAGAGTCTCCAGGGAGAGAGAGTTCTTGCACTGGTCGCAAAGTACTGGAGCGCACACAAGAGGTGAGCGAGGGACGAAACGGTCTGGAATGAGGGTGAAAGACAGGATACATGAACAAGAAATGACATATGAGCACAGCAGCATCATGACTAATGCCAACAGAGCAATAGTGTGTTGTATATTCTGTTTCTATATTGTTCAGAGTAAAGTTAACTAGGTTATTTAGCACTGTCAACATCAGATCAGTTTCATAGAAAGAGAGATCAACATTCAGCAAAAGATTAAGCAAGAGACTGAATCTTGCAGACAGATGTTGATTCAGTATGTGATAGGGTGGTAGAACCACAACAGAAGGAAGGACCAGTAAAAGCAGTGTACCTCTCCAGAGAAAATTTCCTGAAAATGTTGTTCACTTGCTCCAGCTCATAAGAGTCTATGATCTCGGACTGATGGGAAGATGAGGAAGAATGGATAGATGGGTGGCCGTAAGAGACCGTGTCTGTTTCATCTACACCAGAGTGAGAAGGACAAAGGAATGAAGTAAATAATCTCAGCGATTAAAGTGATTTACAGTGATCCACAGTGACAGGAATGTAGTCTGTTTACCCATGTCCATGTTGTCTCCACTTTCGGAGCCTGTAGAGTCATAGCTGAAATGCAGGACAGAATTGTCTGACTGAACATTCACACTATGCCTTAATTCTATGTCGGAATTTGTAATTCAGCTCAGAAAAGCACAGAGCTGTTCTGTTGAATACCTTCTGGGCAAAAATTCAGGATCTCCTTCTTTTGTCCTTCTAAGAATGGAGGACTTCTCTGGAGGCTCAGGAACTGTGGATATGATGCTGTCATTCCGGTAACGGTTCTGCAAACAAAAAATGCCCTTTAAATACGACAACAAAGCAAAACAAAGTACTAAGAATAAACTAAACAAGAGCATGCTGAGGAAGAGATTTGCTGAACATTTCCAAGCATAGAATCAGAGTGACTTACACTAAAGGGTGAGTTCATCATCATAGAGGTAGCATCTGTGCTCACAGCATCTACCAGGTCCCCATTGGTATGCAGTGCAGCTGTAAAAAAAAAAAGAAAGAAAGAAAGAAAGTTAAAGGAAGTCAGTGTGGTCTGTGCTTCTCTCACTTTGACATACAAGACTGTTAAAGTACTAAGCCAATCGTACCTTGGAAATCCAAAGATTTTGGTGGAGAGATAGGCGATTTCGCTCTTATCTGGGGAGGGTATGGGAACTGTGTCAAAAACACAAAATTCTGGTCCAGATAGAAGTCAAAAAATGACAAAATCAGTTAAATTCATGTTTTATCATGTCTTACCCCTTTAAGGTTTGGTCTGCGTTTAAGCCGGAAGACCTCTATGCCAGGGGTAGGAAGGAACATGTCTTCTACAGGCTCTTCCCCTGAGTCCTCAGACGGCACCTTCTTGGTTGGGTCTTGGTTTTCAAATGTATGTAATATCGCATGAGAAACATCTCGAGGCAAACTCTAAGAAGAACAAATAATATTGTGACATGATTTATGTATTCCTCCTACATCTTAAAACATACACGAAAAGCAGGATACACCATACAGTGGCACACAGAGACGGCATGACATTGTTTGCCTAGCTTTCAATGTGATTTATCTGGTATATTTGCTAATATTAGCAGACCTCAAGTAAGGCAAACAAAGTATTGTGCTTTAAATAAACCAATGGTGAACTGCAATTATTACAGCTAGCCTTCAGTTCAGGCCCAAACTTCAAAAAATGAGAAAAAATCACACAAATCAACGCTAATTTCTTCTCACAGTATGTTAGCATTAAATTAATTATGTTAATGGTTTATTTTCTGAGTAAGGCCTTCAGTCCAGCTTAACTAATAATAGAACTTATTTGGCTGAAGGTACGAAATTATTTTAACCCTTTTGTTTCCAACCAAAACTTAAAAATGTAGTAAAAGGACTATTGCAATACTTGCAGAGCTTACATATAAAGAGCATGATGATTCAGCTAAATAAACTAAAAATTACAGACATGTATTTTAGTAGTTCCCAGATATCATTAGGCCTTTCTGAAAATCTAGACATTTGTTGTGGATTCCCTTCTGATATAAAGTCACACCGACAGTTTTACAACAAAACTCTATTTAGTTTCCACACCTGGCTAATATCAAAGCCATGTTCCTTGGACAGACGCCTCAGTTTGCACTCCAAGGTGACTATTTTCGCTTCTTTACGCATGATCTCAATGTGCAGCTCATCACCCTTTTCCTCCAGCTCCCTTATCTGCTTACGGTACTTGTCTTTGTCAATCAGACACTGAGACACCTGATTCTGGGCTTCGTCTCTTGACTTAAATGCCTGTGACACACAACAACAAATTTCATAGTTAGATTTTTTTATGACTGGATACATATAAATGGCATTCTAAAAGGATCCAAATGGTATTATCAAATAGCTGTGTTCAACCTGGTCCCGTTCACGTTCCACCTCCTCTAGCTGGACCATGATGGTGTTCATACGATTCCTATACATCTCACAATCCTTCACCAGAGTGGAACACTTCAGCTCAAGGTCCTCCTTCTCCTCGAGGTACTGTGGATGAGAGCAAACATTTCTAATCTCAGTGACCCAGGGCACAGTGGAGGTCTGTGCAAATGAGATTAATATAATGCAGAGCACAGCAGCAGAGCTGCAGCACTGATGTCTTCCACCTTCAAGAAGAACTGCCGGGTCTCAAGTGGCTTCACACTTTAAACTTACACTTTTATCTTTTTTTTCAGGCTCCGAGTCAAGGAGAGAAAATGTGAGAAGAGCTCAGTGCTGTTTCAATCTAAGAGAAGTTCCTCACTTCACCCGAATTTTGACACTTTTCACATGCCTGCTCAAAACCACTGCTAATTACAGATGTAGCACATTGCAGAAAAAGCCACTTAAAACAACCAGTCTTCATCTGACTCTATCACCTCTTGTTCTAATGTGACAAGAAGAACAGGCTTTGCCTGATTCTACTTTTTCATTCCAACCTACTTAAAAGGAACGACCTCTCTGACACATGAAGACAAGATTACATCCCATTCACGATGCTGTCATGAGGAGTCATAAAAAAAAAAAACACAGGATATGACACAACGGCTACTGGAGCATCTAAAGTAGCTTTGAGGTTAAAGTGACCTAAATGAAGAAGGAACTAAATATAAAGAACAGAATTGAATGGATTAAAAAGTTGAGCCCAACCTTGTCCCTGAGTTCCTCAGCCTGCCGCACTTCTTCATGCAGGTTGTAAAGTCTGTTGACCAGCTCCTGACGATCCTCCAGGGCTTCCTGACGGTCATGTTCCAAAATGTCCCGTAGGGCCATGTCTGAGTCGGTCAGTGGCCCAGGCTGCACACACAAAGAAAATTGCAAAGTACAAACTTTCAGTCACAGATTTATGTCACAGGAAACATGTTCAGGACTAGCTCTACAGACTTCCATCACTGTTTTCACTCCCCCATTGTTTCTTTATCTTTCCTTTCTACTTCAAAGTTTATAAAGTTTATAACAAAGGGTACTTCTCTATCTTCAAAAACCTCCTGAAGACTAATCTATTCAGAGAGCATCTCCTCTCCTGATGCACTATCTATCTTCTTGCTCTACTTCTACATTAAGATTTTAGCACTAGAACTCTCCTCTGGTTCTCACTATGTCCTGAAACTAAAGTGTTTCCTCGGTTTGTACGTTGCTTTGAATAACAGTGCCTGCTAAATCAATTTAATGTAATGTAAAGTAATGCAACCTGTATGATAGACTGCAGCTCCTGGAGTTTGAACTTCAAGACCTCATTTTCTCGCTCCAGCTCATAGATCTGCTCTTTACGAGGCCGGTTCTCGATGTCATTCTTTAGTTTTAGAGATTGCCTTCTCTCCATTTTACACTCCTCCTCCACCTTGTTCAGCTTGTGCTTCAGCTGGTCAATCTGAGGAGAAAATAGAAAGGCAATGCCAGCGGTGTTCTTAAACTCCGAAGCAGTTGTGATCATTTCAGATTTATGAGAAATAGTCTAAATGTTAATATACAGAGGCATCAACTGTTAATTCTGTATTTTCAAGAGAAGATGCAGAATTTGAGTGTGTTCCATTCGTGCTCTCTGACCTCCAGTTGCAGATCTCGGCTTCTCATGACAGCCATGTTCTTTTCTTCACTGAGTTGAGCGTAACGCATTGCCAGCTGGTAGTTGTCGTCCTTCACTTTGATGAGTTCATCATTGCAGTTGTTGCGCTCCTCCTTCATCTTGTTGTAGCGTTCCTGAAAGGTGCGCAGCTCCTGGTTGGCAAGTCGGAGCTTCTTGTGCTCGTCCTCCAGTGTCCGGTTCTTGGCAATGATGTCCACTCTCTGAACATCTTTGGCCTTGGCCTGCTGCTGCAGCTTCATCACCTCATTCATGAGAAACTGAGTCAGACCTTCATGGCCCTCCTCCACTAACGATGAACATAACAGAAGGACAGCCAGAGTCATACACCACAGCTGTAATTTAGAGTAAATTACAATACACAATAACATACCATTGCATTCAAAAACATACTGCAGTTACAGTCCATTAGCTATGAATTCTAATAATCTAATAATAGATTTCATTCTATCATTATCACAATAAGGTTCTATGAAATACAATTATCCCAGAATTCCCTACAATATTTGCAAAATGAAAAAAAAGACTTTCATGACAAAAATAGTCTAATTTAAATTTAAACACATCAGAAATAATAGACAAGTGAGAATCTAACTTGGCTTACTGAAGTAGATAAGTATGCCTCTCTGGTGGTCTTGTTTTTATAATAGGGTTAGTAAAACAGCAGAATTAACATAAACATCACTTGTAGTGGTAACTAGGCTGCCAGTACTTTGTGAGCTTAGCACAAAAACATTACCCACAGTTATAATTTAGTAATGATTCAAATGCTAGTAGGGGTGCAGTTGCATTACATACTTGAAATGCTAAGAGTTCCCTACTAGTTATTCAATATACTGTTAGACTTGTTAGTGTTTTGACCAGCAGGTAATGTGATTGGATCTTCTCCTTGCAGTGACTTACCTACTATAGAAGAGCACCTGCGAGTGGGTTCCTTTCCCGTGACCATTTTGTAAAGGTCAGGATAGTATAACTCCAGGCTCTCCAGAAACACCACATAGCCCCTCTCACCTTTGGTGTGGAGGATGTCCAACAGTCGACCTGAAAAAAATATGTCTTTGTGATTTAACTGGAGTTTAAACAGGAAACTTCTGGATTTAAATTGGGTGTAAACAGTGTATTTAGAGCACATTCAGCTCTAAGTCATAGCACAAAATGAACACGGAAAATATGTCAGCATGTACAGAACTCATAGTCCCTCGCGGAAAGAAGTAAAGTCATTAGGGAGCTGTGCAAATGAATTTGGAGCTAAACAACTGTTGTGATGTGCTTCGTTGTGACAAACAAGACAGTACAAACTCAGAAAAAAAATCTTCTAACTCGCTCATGGCCAAACATAAGTTGAAAAATGATACAGAGGTTCAGGAAAGAGTCCATGAAAAAACAACTCATGGGATTAAAAGCCTCCATTCATCTTCATATTACACAACTGGAACAACAAAGTGAGAGATGTGGCGACTGAGTAACTGATTGATGGCACGATTTGCATATAAATGTTTTCTGCACAGAATTTGCATTTTCATATTCCACAGTGTTTAGTCTTTCTGTCATTGCAGCCTAAAATAGGCCCACATGTGTTAGAGGACCCGTGTCCATAAATCGCACCCACAAACAAAGAGACATACTGGACAAAGAGGAGGATGTGAAACAACAGTTACACATTTATACTGAACTGAAACACAACACACATGCAAAAATAAATGTCTACACCTCCCCACACAGTACCTGCACGGTTGGGCTTTGTCTCCAGCAGTAAGGAGTGCAGGACCTCGTCCTCATCTTGTTCGTCGATGACCTTGCACTGCCTCAGATAAGAGGTCAGCTTGCAGGGGTTAATGTAGCGGCACAGAATGTACCGGTTTTTCTCCACATTGCCCCAAAGGGCCTCCTCGTCATCCAGGAAGTTTTCTGAGCTCCCGTTCTCCATGTCTGATAAGGCCTGTGTTAAAAACACATACTCTTAAGTCTCTTTTTGAACAACACTTTGTGCCACGCCAAGCTTGACACACATTTTTCATTTCGATCTATTTTATGTTCACATATCAAACAGATGACAGTTCCGTTAGGGCAGCCATGACATGAGAAATACATCTACACATCAATTTCCAAGGGTACCATGACTGTCGTAAAGAATGACAAAGATCAAATGAACAGGTCACATGCACATATCATGATCGTGTTTATGTATATTCATGACGTGAACCTGGGGGGTTTTCATATGCAAATAAAAAGAGTATGAATAAACTGCAAGCAGGGTTTCTTTACCAATCTATATTTAAATCATCTTACATTACATTTTGATTACATGTCTATAGCTCTAGTGTTTAAAGCACCAGTCTTTTTATGCTTCTTTTTTTTTTTTAAATGCATTCCTGAGCACAAATGAAACACAGTGGGTCCCATCAGATGGTGCGAGCAGTCTGCCTCAGTTCAGGGCCATAAAAATGCAAACAGGGTGTCGAGGGAAAGTGTGGCCCTGTGCCGCCACCATACCCTCCGAAACACGCCAAAGCACTATTATATACACACACAAAGTGTTCCTCCAGCAGAACTGTGTGGCTGGTAATTTGAATAGCCCCAGGCATGAGGTAAAACCTGCTCCGGCACACACAGGTAGTTCACCTTTATCAGCTGTAATGTCTTCATGGAAAATGTTTCACAATGGATGCTGAGATAGATGTCTTAGTGACTTCAGTCAGTTTGAAATCTGGGTAGAAATTCGTGGTAAACAATACGCCAAAGTCAGCCATTTATGAAGTGAGAAAAAGAGCTGGGTAATATCATGCTGTTTGTGTGCTTCATGCTGAGAAAGTCGCCGAGCAGAAAACGTGTCAATATGAATGTACTGCGGGATTCTATTGTATATAAGCGCAGTGAAATCTGCAGATATCTTCGGGACGCATATCACTACATTATAATCACAAGGCTCATTACTCATTTGCCGTGGGAGGAAAATGCTCAAATTCCACACGTTTGCTCAGACATCTATCAAAGCGTCATTTAATGCAGCAGTTGGAGCAGAGGTTCTAAGGCTGATGGCATTCTCTGTCAGAGGCAATCCATTAATGCATTACCTGCACAGAGGGGGCCGCATACCTGACGAGTTCATTCATCCACCACGGACGCCAGGAACCATGCTTTAGCATTATGCATCTTTGTTCATAACATGCCTCACACAGTAATTAAATACATAATGCAGTCGTTAAAGCGCATTGCTGTAATGCACTGGTATGATTCACCATAGGTTGCCTCCCTTTCGCGTCTATTTTGTGCCCAGTAAGTGGCACCTCAGGTGAAGCCTGGTCACCTGTAGATAAATAAGCCCTGCATTGTCTGGCTACTGCTCTGCATGGCTTTGCAAATGAAAGCTTATCTGATAGCATCCATATGCCCACACAGGCTTTTTGCATGTTTTCACTCATCATTGCCTCATTCGCTGCCATAAATCTTGATAAAGCCTATGAATCAGGTGAAGGCTGAGGAAACATTTAGCTTTCGCTTTTTCCTTCCATCTGCCAGACTCCAGCTGAATGAGTCAATGATGTGGGCCCTTATCTCCATCAATTTGTCTTTTCACTGCTCTTCTCAGAGCAGGCCTTAACAGAGCAGGGTTATTCAAACATATCGATACTTGAGCCTATTTAGGTATTGTTTTTTTTTTCCAACTATATTCATTATAGTCATTATAAGCATTATAGTCATAAATTATATTAAATGTTATATTAAATGTGTAATTATATTGAATGTTTTTGTTTGAGTGTCATGTACAATTGCAAAGAATGCCAGGATAATACCAACAACTTCTCAAATTAAGTTAACTAATATACTTATAACTATAGTGAATTAAACAACATGCAATTTTAGCCAATTGGCTAACTTTGGCAAACTTCAACAACAATGCTGCTTACATTTCAAATACAACTGAAGCTCATTTAAACCACAAAGTTAAAGTAAAATCAAACAAAACAATCAGGTACACTCAATAAATACACTTTTCTTTCGATTTTACATTGTTCATAACAAATTTTGTTGAGATCTTTGAAACTTTTATCTTTATTTAAAAAAAATAGTGAGTGTAAGGTTATGATAACAATTATGAATTTGGATTCTTTGGGCAACAATTACCTTAAATAGTCTCACAACAAAGAACAAACAAAAATAGTCACTCATCAAGATACTATGATTCTTGTCTCAACATAAAGGGAGCTTACAGCAGCTGTGTTTATAATTATTATAATTAAGCATTTTTAATTTAAACATTAAAGCATCTGTCAGTAGGGTAAGATACATTTACTTATTAAGAACTGAAGATTCTGTTTTCATGCAAAATAACGAGATTTAGGGACTAAGTCTACTTCTGACTCTTGGTAAGTCTCTTGGCAAAACTATATTACTGAAACTCAATATAATAATGAAGTGTAACATTTGAAATAAATGTTTTAAGACATTTAAAAAATGTGAGGAGCAAAACAAAGTATACCAAATAAATGTTGCTTTTTCGAACAATATAAGCATTTGTATTTCATTTCCAATGTGTTTTGTAGTTTTTGAGAATGCCTTTTTTTGCATTGAAATGTCCATTCCTGTTAACAAACACATCAGTTGTGAGCTTCTACAGTATTGGGATTGAAAGAGAGCAACGTGCATGTGTGCATGTATGTGTGTGCATGTGTGTGTGTGCATGTGTGTGTGTGTGTGTGTGTGTGTGTGTGTGTGTGTGTGTGTGTGTGTGTGTGTGTGTGTGT
>JBBPDC010000141.1:9438995-9461849 GCA_037974485.1 Hemigrammopetersius urotaenia
CACACACACACACACACACACACACACACACACACACACACACACACACACACACACACACACACACACACAGGAGAGTCCCAAAAAGATTCTAGTCTTAGTTGAATGGTTCAAGGAAACCCTTTAATTCATAAAGAAGCTTTAAATTACATGGAGGTTCATTAATAAAATGGAAAAGTGTTCTTTACATTTCTGATTTAAAATAGAACCATTCATTGGAAAACTCTATAGGGCACCCTAGTTGTTCTGCTATGGGATGGCTCTAAAAAAATGTCTTTGTGCACTTGGCTGCTCTGGGCCGTCCCCATCAGAGTCCCTGCATATTGAGAAGATGAGTGTGTATGTGGTGTCAAACCACTGGAAATGTCTTCACTCAGTCCTTCAGCGGAGGTAACCCCAGGACAAAGGAGAAGTCAAGAAGACACATGAGGTCAAATCCGAGGGTGTTGAAATCCAGGCATTTAGAGATGGCACACCCAAATATCTAGCACAGCAGAGGGAGGATCCTGCTCCTCTCTGTTCTGGTTTGGGGATGACTGGAAAAAATCAATGGGGTTTTCCCCTTAGACAGCGGGCTGTCAACAGATTAAGTACAATGCCATTGTCAGTGATCCCCACAAGATCCTCTGTGTCTGTTGTACGGGACGTGACTCAGCCAACTCATTCATAGTGTGTACTCACATGCAACACTCATACTCATATTTGTACAGACACACAAACGCTCTGACTTTGTCTGCACCCCCATCTTACAACCCTGACCAAGTTTCCTCTGCGCTTATTTTGGTGTGGATGACTAATAGAGCTTCTTCACTTCCTCATTTCAGTGACAGATGTTTAGTCTTGCCTCTTCAAGTGAGAAGCTCAAAGCAGCAAAAGCGGAGGTGAAATCTCAAGCGCTTTGTGTACATTAAAAAAACAATTTTGCAGAACTGCAATACTGAGAAGCAGATTTTGGCTCACAGACAACAAAGACAGACGAGCCATTTCATGGACACTCCTAACAAACAAATACTAACAAAGCCTGCCTTGGTTTAAACTTGTGTGAAAAGAGAAGCCTGCTGTAAAAAACAGTTTTGTTCTCTCTCCACCTCGCTCTCTCTTTCAGCAATGTGAAGGAGTCACACCTACAGGGTTGATCCTCTTTCACTACAGTTTCCTCTTTGTCTCTCCCCCCGGGACTGGGCCTGAAACTGTTTCGCACTGATGTTGGAGCGCAAGATCAGACTGAGAGAGCGGAAGTCCTCACCACGCGCTCCCGCCACCCTATCTGATTTTAGAACAACCACCAACCAACAGTGCGTCTTCAGCCAATAGGCTGCAGTTCTGCTCCTCGAACCTACCAGTTCAGAGGAACTGTGGTGAGGTGTTTTGTGTGAAAGTGAAACACGATGTGAAGCAGCTCAGTGGGCTTCCGACCAAGCCCTTACTACAGCTAGTCTTTCAGCTCTCAGAGCCAGTGATGCTGACAACCTTTTCAGCTGCCTTAGGAAAGTGCAGATACAGTGATAAGGGCTAAAAATAGCCTCAAACAAACTAAAACCTCCAATGGCGCAAGTGGTCACTGCATGTCATGCTACACCAAAATATATTCTGCAAGGGAGTGAAGCAGGTGATTAATAAGGATCACTGCCGGTAGAACATCAGGAGGGTGTTAGTAACAATTCTTAATAAAAGAATGTAATTAGTCAGCATGTAATTAGTCAGTCTATCAGAACCTTTGGTACCGCATGTGTTGATGGAACTGTCCATGCCAGAGCACTGCTGCATTATCCATATGAATACACTGCCTTTATAATAGCGGACTTGCTCAGTATGCTGGTCCAAAAAACTCAAACCAAATTGCTTTTCTTTGAAAATGGAATAGTAATTACGCATCCTGAAGATGGGCCCAGTATAGCATGTATATGTGGCAGTTCTATGCAACTGAAGAGTAGTACTGGTCTATCTGTGTGTAATTAAGTTCTATTTCTGCATGTCCTAATTACTCTTTGAAAGACCCGCAAACCCAGTCATGATGTATTTAGTAATTATAAGGCATTTGCTGATCCATACATTAAACTGAAAAGGTCAGTTCCGACTGATAATGTTTTCTTAGAGAATCTACAACATGATATGCTTTGCATCCTTGCATACATAATGTAAGGTCACAGTAAAAATTTGCATGCTAACCCTTTAAAATCATGTTTACTCATAGATCAAAATGAACAATAGCACCCCAGATCCAAGAACAGGCCTTTTGGAACATGTAGTGAATGCATGGACATATGTTCACCTCCACAATTGGGACAAATGCAATTGTAAGGTTTTAAAAGTTTAAAACACATGATCATTTGCTACAGAAGCTGCAGTGGCATGGACAGGTGTTAATTAGTGATACAGACCTATCTTAGAACTTTTTAAAGAACTGAATCTGATTTACTATCTCTAAGATAAGTTTCAGTTTACAGTTGCATGTTTAGAGTTTACAGTTATGTTTAAAGCTGCTGAGAATGCAAAAAAATGGCTCTAAAATGTTTAAGTTCTAAATGACTGGGGCAACAATGGGAGTGTGTTAACAGTTCCCTATTGACTTTCACTGATGGATGTGCTTCTAATGACAAATAGGCATTTCAGGCATTTCAAGGAGGGCTCTGATTAAAGCTAAGGATTTTAGCATTAGAGGGTCAGATTGTTGACAGATATGCATAACTCTGCCAGAATGATCCACAATAAATCCATTGTTTTGAGGTGAGCAGGAAAATTCCAAATGTGATGGAATCACTGGGAAACCGACACCAAAAATTCTTCCATATAAACAGGTTCATCTTTAGAGAGTAACAGCAAGCAAATAAAGGTACCTGCTGGTGTCCATTCATGTCAAAGCAAAAAGTAATCTCGACTTTCCTTGTTATTTAAGGCACTCAGAGAAACACTTTGACCGTTAATTCTTAGGTCTAAATACCAGCTGTCAAAATCGGAACATTTCTCAAACTACATGGCCTTTTCTGGGTCATCCCTAAGTGTGAATCCACGAACATTAATCTTCATTAATCCTGCTTTCCTTGCAACATATAAAAGGCAATGCAAAAACAAAATGCTACATCTCTCATTTGTTAAGCCTAACAGAAAGAGAAACAGAATTACACTTGTTCTTTTACTGGACTGTGAAAGACACAGCACCATGTTATTAAAATGCAAACGATTGCTAGTTTTTCACGTTGAAATCATGTATACAATCTCATGTCCTGGACCGATGCATGTGTATATACAAATACACGATAGCATCTGTATATATACAGACTGTCAACTTGAAGCATGTGTTAGAGCAGAGCTGCGGCCCTCTGGGATTTAAATCTGAGATTACAGGTGTTACTGAATATTTACAACAAAACACAGCATGTTTCTAGGTTATTCACTGATGCCGAACAAAATAGTCTAATAAAAGCCACCATCGTTAGAGCAACTGACCCGCAAGCTCTCAAAATAAGACTGAGTGAGAGTTACTGAAAGGTGCTAATTGTTGCAACAGTAGAAGATTCCTTTGGGTGTTGGCAAGAAAGACTGTTTATGTCTTTGTTAGTCTGCATCACAAAACAAGCAATGGAGAACAACAAAAAAGAGAACAAACTTCCTGGCAGTTCATGGAGCTGATATTTTGAATTAAATCCAACTCTAGTTGCATAATCTGTCCCCTGCCAGAACAGTAACCTAGATGGTGGTGGTGAAGATGGTGACAGGGGGAGTGAGGCATCTCATAACAGACAAGCAGACGTGGCGTTCAAAATTGAATTTGTGCTCTAATGTGTTCGGGAGTTCTTGAGTTTCTGAGGAGCTGCAGGACATGCTGTTCAATTTGTTAAACAAAGTTGAGGTCCAAAAGCTTACAGAATTGGGCAACTGTTCTGTATTCACAGAGGATCCTTGTCTGACACACTACTGGCTATTCAAATGACATTTCCATTAACCCACTGTGCTCTCACATTTAGAGAGCCTTACAGAAGTGCACTCCATGTGCGCATAAGGCTGTATGTGTGGGGTAGCGTGTGGGTGTAGGTGCCAGTCAATTGCCACTGGTTATTGCTGTGAGTGCTGTTGCAGTAAACACCATGCCCCAACCAGAGCACTGTTCCATCAAGGGCATGGAAGAAACTTCATTGATGTATTAGTAAATATAAGCGTTTTCAAAATTTCAAGGCGAAGAAGCACAAATACGCACACAGTGAACTGATTATACAGATGGTTTTTCGCATTTCACGTGGAACTGTTGATGGCCAATGTCTTTAGACTTATTTTAGTCCGAATTATCCATGACTATTTTCATCTAGTTTTAGTCAATGAAAACTGATAACATTTAGTCTAGCTTTAGTCAATGAAAGTTCTATATATATGTTACTGCTGTTCTAAAGATCAACGTTCTTCTTGTCTTGGGCTAGTCATTGACGTGAGAACTTTAGTGATCAAAAACCACAGTACAAATAAACAATTTACAGTTTCAAGTAAAAAAATGTCTGTAGTCACGGTAAAAACTGTTCATCACGTGCACCTCTATGTCCATTTATGGCACATTCAATATGACAAATGAACAATCGTTTCTTTAAATATTAAACACCACTTTATCTTAACTATACTATGGCTCTAACAATATATATAAGTACTGTGCAAAAGTCCTAGGCACCGTTCACATGATCAGTGTGTGCTCTTTTTTCACATCAATATTACTAAATATACCAAAGAAACCTCAATGGAATAAATACTAATAACATTTCACAGTAAAAAGTGACTGTATGTATGTATATCTGTGTGTTTTTTGTGGAAATCCAGTATTACTTGTAGTTTCCATCCGAAACCTGGTTTGACTCGATCAGTTCTTTAGTAAATTAAATCAGGAGCTTCCTCTCCTGGAGGAAGCGAGGAGAAATCTAAAACTGAACCTGTGTTCTCACCAGCTCACACAATATCAGCTACTTTTGAACAAACAAAACAAATCTTGATATTTTTTACTGCTTATCATTTTTTTTTTGGATGTTAACTTTGGTCGCAGAAACACGAATGATCACACACTGAAAAAATATCTTCGCATAGGTGAGACTTTTGCACGGCACTGTATATATAAATATCTCCATCCTATGCATTCGTGTGAAATTGTCACCATGAACAAACTAAACGCAATGCTACAAAATGACCGTATGCCAAGCTATTTATCATTACTTGCATTTTGCATGAGAATCGGCCAACTTGGAGAGAGAATTCTGATGTCAAGAAGAAGATATTTTCTTGATGACCCAAGTTCCTCCCATGTTCCCAAATTCTTTTCTTGGGTCAGATGTAACATTATGGTTATCCCTCATTTAAACCTGACTAGTCAGACTGCAGCGTCTGCATATAAACACTTCAACTGAGTGACAGTGAGCAGAGTGAATATTAATAAAAACCACTACAGTTCATAGGAAATGTGAGCGTGTTCATGAAACCACTACAGCTCTCCACAGCCTCAAATATACTTTACAAAGAAGTACCAGGAAGTGGACACAAATAATTTATTCTTAGTTTTCGGGTGGTGGGGGGAGTTGTCATGTATGGCCGCTTTCAAAACAATTGCATGACTTTGCTGTGGAGGACTAAAATGTAATGGCATTAATGCAACCTCAGCATGTGACCAACATTTAAAGCCAAAATGACTCAAATACGTATCCAAATATGATGTGTCCATGTGTATGTTTGTCCCTCCACCAATCAAAACAGCAAAACTACTCAACCTATTTCATATTCTCTATTATGTACATTTATAACAGGGATGCAGTGATATGGGTTGATATCCGATTTGTATATGTCTGCCAGTGGAGAAGCCATAATATAAACATTTAGAAGCAGGTGAAATTGGGACCAAATCAACCTGGATCAGTACATAAATAAATGCAATTTAATTAGTTGCCTGAATAAACCTTGTATTTCCATTTTTTGCATTACTTAAAAACTGCAGCTGACATTTATACTAATAGAATAATTGATATTAATAGACTAATATAAATTAGAATAAAATCTTTAACTGACATAAACCTATATTGAAACTTAACAATATATTGCCCTTTTGCAATGACACATCTTTGAAGACTAGAGGTTGGTTATGAAGGCAACAATTTGTCAGTAGATGGTTGCAAATGTTGTAATATGAATCAGATGTACACATTTAGCACAGCAGCCCACCATCAACTAATCACTCTTCTCCTTTAGGACCGAATTAAACAAATCCATGTCTGTGATATTTTTAAGCAATTATCTGCCAACACAGATATGGCTCTGATCTCACATGCATCCCACTTAATAACAAGACAAAAGATTGATAACTGGCACCCAGATGGTGGTCCATAGGTTATTAAGATTCTTTCCATAGCTGTTCTCTAAAAGAACAAGATGCATTTAGTATGTAAAAAAAAACTTTTTTATGTTTAGAACACTGCACCCACATTGTAAATTTAATAAATTGCCTTGAATTACTGAAGTAGAGTTACTTAATAAAACTATGCTTGTTTTAAACTTAAGTCAATCAAACTTGCTTAAATTTTATTAAGCAACGTTACTTCACTGATTGAAGGCAATGAGTTTGCATGAAATCTGCAGTGCAGAACCGTAACAAGCACAAACACACCACTGTGTGCCTATAAAACGTGTAACATTTTCCCAGCTCAACTAACTAACATGCAAACAATGGCAAAACTGTTGAACCAATTTAACCTGGTCAAAAAGCAAAGCACGGCTAATAATGTTAGGGTGACGTGCAGAACCTTTTCACATCAACTCCTTCCAACATATAACACATATAACATTTTAGGCATCATTTAGGACATTATTCGGTTAACATTATTATTCTTTTGTTGATATCATTAATTTAAATTAATGCACTGCACCAAATGAACTAGTTTGTTGTTGATCCCAGTCTGGACTCTTCTCTTTTGTGGTTCCACTCTGGTGTAATGAGTTGCCTAAGCAAACAAGACCAGCAGAATGTTCTTGCGTTCATTTTACATTAAAAAAAAATTATTACTCCTCTGGTTCTCACACTGTTCTGAAACTTGAACGTTTCTTCATATTGTAAGTCACTTTGGACAAAAACATCTGTTAAATGAATGTAATGTATTGTAGTGAAAGGTGAATGTGAGATTTTACTGGGGCACAGAACATAAAAACTGGGTCACGTCCCCCCAGTGAAAGGGGTCTAGTCCCTGAGTCACTGCATACTTTACTCCTCATCTCGTCCACAAGCTGCCTCTCTCTTTCTTAGACAGGCTCAGGTTAAGGAATCCTCTGAGGCAGGAACCCTTTCACTGAGCCCCTTACTGGACGACAAAAGCTTAATTCATTTGATCCCAACCTTGGGATTGGTATCAGTGTCCTGTTTTTTTCTGCTCCATTTTTCTCTAGTTGGTCTGAGATGGCAAGCCCCTGCCTTCTCTCAGTGAGGAAGCTTCAGATAGACAGATGGAGAACTCAGCAGTGTGCAGTGGAGTGTGCAGACACCCCAGCTTTTTCACACCTTTCACCTCTGCCAGCAAACACATCTCTACTTTATCAGTTCCCAGAAAAAGTCCCCTTTAGTTAAGAAATCATTTAAGAACAAGAAGCCCACAGTAAACCCCTTTTCATTACTTTCTTGAAGTTCTTGAAGTCTTTTGTTGTCCCGAATCTATCGCACCCCACAATTAAAAGCGGGTCGAGCAAGTGCGTCAGCCGGACAGACAGACAGACAGACCGACAGACACAATGCCCTGCCTTAAAAAATTCATAAAGTCTCTAACTGTCTCCAATTGAGGACACCACCGAGAGGTTTGCCAGCTCTGCTAGGGCTTCACATCTCGTGTTTCGATCTACATCGCGGGTACGCAGTCTTTCTGCAGGGTTTGACTTCATTACAAAAGTCTGACAGACGTTCTACTGAGAAAAACAAAACAATTTATTTACCTGTAGGTGATCAGTGGTTGGAGTTCAGCGCCGTCCACACATTCCTAGGAGCGAAAGCGAGTGTTAAAAGAGGCTAAAATCTCGGCATGGGAGCTCCGGCGGCGACACTTCTAAAAAGTTGCACCTGACGGAGAAACACAAGTCTGGCCGAGAGTCAGGAGTGGGCGGACTTTCAGAAGAATGCAGCCGTGCTGCCTCCTCACAGAACAGCACGGAGAGGAACTGGAGTCAAAACACACTGCAAATATCTCCTTTACACTGTTAACACAGCGTTAAGAATAATAGTACTAATAATAATGTAACAACAACAACAATAATAATAATAATAATAATAATAATAATAATAATAATAATAATAATAATAATAATAATACAGTTGTTACTATTATATTATTATACCACTCCTTTCCACTCATTTATGAATGGTTTTATTATCTCTGTTCCAGCACTCTAGTTGATCTCATACACTGCGGTGTATGTGTGTGGAAAAATAAATTGCATATTATCTACACCAGTGGTTTCCAGTCCTAGTAGTGGAGCACCTCTCACTCTGTGGGTTTCAGATCTGTCCCGGTCAGAGAATGTAACTGGCCAGGCTTGGGTTGAAGTGGATGTAGGCGACTACTGAACTCCTGTAATGCTGTTTCTCTCTCCTAAACACATTAAACACACACACAAGTACACACTTAGACTGCCAATGATCCCACATTCCCAACTCTCATAACAAACTCTCGCTTTACTTTATTTATATAATGTTACATGTGTTTTATATTGGTGCTTTTGGGGTAAATTTTTGCACAATAATGTTCATTAGGGTCAGCTGAACTGTATTTTTCTCACCTGTAATATTAAGTTGTTTACTTTTTTCCTTTCTGCCTTCTATGTATTCCTGTCTGCACTTGTGTAGTCATGTTTCATGGTCTTGAAGGAACGTTGTTTTGTTTCACTGTACAGATAGTTGAAATGACAATAATCTTGACTTGTTTCGAAACTCCTCTGGGTAGGGGTGCCTCCACGACTACATGTGGGAACTGCTGAGATTCTGGGAACTTTCCCGAATTCCTATTTGTTTCCTTATTTCAGGAGAAAGTTCCTGATCTGCATTGGCATAGTTCAGTACTTGTGAGGGCAAGTCACTTCAGGGTGGCAGTTGAGACATCAAGGAATTGATCCCTGTGCCATTTTAACTGAGGTACCTACTTTTTTTCATGAGGAATGCTCAGAGCCTTTTAATTATTTGCAGAACATTTTTCGGATAAGCCCCAGTGTGTTATTAATTACTTGATAAAGGTCTTATTAGCATAATTGGAGGAAACATTGTATTGCTGGACTATTTCCATCTTTACAGAGACCTTTTCAGGCATCGGCACACAACTTTGATTGCAGCGTACCCTCGGCCTTACATGAAAATGGATAAATAACTATTGGGATTTATTCACAATCAAGACTCATTTTGCAATCACACTTGTAAATTGTCTTGATTTTTTAGGAATTATCATAACATACATTTCTGTAAGTTGGCATGAGGAGAGAAAGCTCTCTGCTGACCTGCTAGAGATGAGAATGATTTGAATAGATTTGTAATGAGGGGTAATATTTGTTTGTTGCACTCCTTCATCAAGTTGATGTACTGATTCAACAATGGCATACAGATCCAGAAATAAGATCATTCGGATAACTGTAGCTGTTGCTTTTTAGGGTCTTTTTTATCTGCTTGCTCTGAGCTAGCTCATCTACTGTGAGCTCATAAACTAGACTCATATGCAAATCTAAATTCAATGTCTATTTGTTTATTTCCATGGTTACGCATATGAACCTATTATAAAGAGGCAAGAGTGGTGCTAAAAGAGCAGAGACATTGTGTTCAGCCTTTTAGATCATTCAGCTATCTAGTGATGGTAAATCAAGACAACTGGACTTCTTTTATTTTGGAATACATTTAATTTATTACAAGATTGCAAGATTATACCACAAGTGCAATAGACTCCTGACTCTTAGATATCATGTACTGTGTTTTTCCTTTCTAAGGTTTTTGAAATTAATGACTATGGACCATGAGCATGGATCTAACCTGTTTCAAACACGTACTTTAACATATTTCAACATACCCTGTGCAAATTTCCAAATATCTGATTTTAGAGACAGAAATTATGAATGGTCATGTCACAACCCATGATGCACGATCCACCACGCTGTGCAGCTGCAGCTATAAACAGATGGTTGTTATTGCCAACAAGGGGCATAGACAGGGCCCTCAAAGATCTTTTCTTGGTGTCACCTACAGTTCTCAACATACCAGTGTATGACTAAACAGAGCTGCACAATGACACATATCTTCCTACAGGAAGTCAGATTACTAGCCAAAGTTAAAAAGAGGGCCCTCCAGTGGAGGAACACAGTATGGGTCATGAAGAGTCAGGGTTCAGTTAATGATCTGGAGCCCTCATTCAGGGTGTGAGGTCTGTTATACCTGCCGCAGTTCAAATACAGCTTTTAGTCTTGGTTCTACTAAGAGATGAGCTCACTGGAGAATGTGTGGTTCTTGTTTTATGTCATGTATTTTGACCTTAGCCTGCACTTCAAGTCAGTCAAGTAAGTGTTATTCTCATTTGAAGTGATCATTCTGTCACGAAATTCAACCTCTGCATTTAACCCATTCATCAAGTGAAGCAGGGGGCAGCTACGAATACAGCGCCCGGGGAGCAGTGCGTGGGGACGGTACCTTGCTCAGGGTACCTCAGCTGCGAACCTGGACTTTCCAATCACAGGGAAGAACGCCCTAACCACTACGCTACCAGCTGCCCCATTTCAGCCATAATCACACAGTACACAGTGAAACAAAACAATGTGCCTCCAGGATAATGGTGCAACACAAGAACAGAAGACCACCAGTGCAGACAGGACAGAAGAGAGTGCAAGAAAAACACAAGAGCAACAAGAGCAACTGGACAAGACAACATTTAGTACAATTGACTATAGCTACAGTACTAGACTGAATGAATACAGTTTATGACAGATACTGTATTCTATTAACAGAGGGTTATATGTGCAAAAATGCAGAACAGAGGTAGACAGCAATAAAAAAGAACTGTGCAAATACAGCAGCAGCAGGACAGAGAACATGCAGTGCAATAAAACATGTCTATGGGACCGGACTTGGCTTTCTATTTCCCATAGTAATTTAGGAGTACCGGCCGTAACAGAGTCTTGTAATGCTGTCACTTTTAATTATATTACCAATTACAAATATATTACCAAGCTCACATAAGCCAGAATGATTTGGATAATTGATTAAGCAATCATTGTTTTAAAATTCAGAAATTCTGTTTGTATTGAGTAATCATTGTTTTTAGTTCAGTAATCAGGCTTTGGGGATTTTTTGATTAAAAACAACAACAAAAAAAGCACTGAGGTGTTTAATGACAACTATATAAAACACAACAAGGCAAAAATGCTGTTACTGTTGTTTACTGTAAGACAGTCCAGTAAGAAAAAATAATGCAGACTGACAACTGGTTTATTGAGAAGGTACATTGGAATGTACTTTTAACCTTATAAAACTTAGCACAAACCTTTTAAAAACACATTTGAATGTGTTTGTAACCTTATAATACTGAACACTAACCTTTTAAAAACCTCAGTCAATTTAGCTTCTTGCAATCTGCCCTTAGACTGCTTTGGATGAGTGTGTGAAGCTCTCTGAGTGCTTTCTTCAGACTGTTTTGTGCCACTATTTACAAGAAGCACGATGCTGTCGCTTCTGTTGGATGTATGTCAATAGTTTCTCAGCAAGTGTGTGCGCACATTCAGATCACCAGGGGCCTACTTTTGATTGCATTCATCAGCGTTACAATAAAAAGTGATGGAAATGTGAATTATACTCCTATTCATGCTTGGTTAATTTGTCACACACACACACACACACACACACACACACACACGATAAAATCTTAGATTTTTTTCCCCAGGTTTGTAAGATCACATTCTTGACTTATCAAACACGTGAAGCGGCACTGACAAAGCGGAGGAGTAGATATCGCACAAGGACTTAAGGGTCAATTCCATTCTTGTTTTAAATCAATGCATTATATCAGTCACAGTGTCCAGGAAATAAGGGTGTTGAGATGCAAAACAGGAGCAGAAAATAATAGAGAGAGAATGAAAGAAACAAAGAGCAAGAAGGACAAACTGCTCCTTGTGTACAGGAAAATGCCAATGACTTGTAGTCTCTCGACATGTCAGCATGTTAAATGACACGTGCTGTAAGGCTGCGTCTGCTGGAACACCAGCTGCTGTGAAAGTCCTTGAGAAATCAGAGGTAGGAGAGGCAGGGGAGACTTCTGGTAATCCGCCAGCTTCCCATGCAAGAAAGCTGCTCCTGGCCTTGTTAGCCTGTGGCACCACATGAGAGAGAGACAGAGAGACAGAGAAACAGAAAAAGAAAGAAAGAGACAGAGAGACAGAAAAAGAAAGAAAGAGACAGAAAAAGAAAGAGACAGAGATATAGACAGAGAGAGAGAGAGAGAGAGAGAGACAGTGAGATTTCAATGAATGCAGCATGGCAGAAACAAGCAAAGTCGTCCTCCAGCAAGCAGCTGTCCGTCGACTCTCTCTTTTGGCACTAACATCAGCTCGGATAGCCCTGCGGCCGAAGCTCATTTTAATTTCAGATTGGACCAGAGTCCACCCGCCTCCAATTGGACAAGGCAGGCCGTGGCTCCATAAACACAGATGGAAGGCTTGCAGCAGCCCACTCCCTTGTCCTTTATCCACAGCATCATGTACAACATATCATCACACAAACACCCTTTGATTTTGAAAAACTGTGTCACTGCCTTCCAGCATGCATCTATGCTGCCATTGTCATTCATTTTTTGTGATATATATCCTTATAATACACCAGTGAATATGCAGAAACTCAGATGCTTTGAACTAATTGTCAGAACAGAGATCATTTACTCACACAGTAAAAACAAGGGGTAAGGAGAGGTTGGAAAATGTGTTTTTTGGTACATAAAACTACAGAGAAGAGAATGAAAACACAATCAAATGTAAGACAATTACCCTTTTAGGCAGATAAGGACATTTTAGTCAGATTGATGTGTTACAGTAACAGTTTGTCATTACCGCCGGTAGCATGTCAAGGAAAAATTCTAAAAAACAAGTTTGGGTGCAATGGCAATAAAGCTGATTTTGAGGAAAATGTCTGCTGTTTTGCGATCTTTGTGTAACTAATAAAGGGAGAGAATTCTCCTATGTTAAAAATAGTGTCTTCTTCCAGAGTAGTAATTGGTATATAACCTTTCCTTAAAGATAAGGAAAGAGACTTTGTGTCCATTGTTAACCTGGGCTCCATTGCTTTATAAAGTGACATCATCGAACAATTCAAAACACTTAGATTCATGAATACAGTAACCCCTCACTTTTATGCGGATCAGCAGTCGCGGATTCAGTCTAATGCGGATTTTTTCTGAAAACCAAACTGATAATAGTATATATATATACATATATATATGTGTGTGTGTGTGTGTACTTAGCATTTTAATGCTAAATTATCAAGAAAAATGTATTCATTTTGTAACATAAATATGAACGTACATTCAGCTACATTTCCATATAAAATAGAACTGTATAAATATAGAAAGTGCATCTTGAAATGGTAAAATACCGCTGACGTTGTTTATTTCTTTTTGTTGCTGATTGGGAGCATACCACGCTAGCTGTATTTAGAGGGGGGAGGTTTGAAATTAGCCACAGAAATGTATGTAGTGTGCAGGCACAAGCTTGCTGCAGCATGACAGCTCCGAATGAGTGCTCTGTGTCTTGCCTTCAACATTATCCCCCAATTTTCAACAATAATCTCAGTTTATTTAGTATTAGTAAGCTGTGCCCTGTCTAAACATGTGGGTAGAGAGAGTTTTGCCAACATTTCTTTGGTGTATGAGCCTTTGGGGTACTGTATATTAATAGATAAAACTGTTTCAATGGCCAAATAAAATTTGCCACAAAGATGAATAAGTCACAGAACGGACAAAAGTGCACAACACAAGAGACTGATCATGTTTCATTACAAAAGTTCTCAATTCAAAATTCTTATCAAAACAGACATGATAAGAAATATCCAACAAGAGACTATATCTTTGGTCATGTGGGGTGGGGGGGATAAGCTCAGAACACATGAAATTGAAAAATTACATTGAGTTATGACTCTCTCTTCTATCATCGAACCAAGGGAAATTGAGAAGGAAAAAGGGAATATGCAGAAATAAATTGGAAAGTTCCGAGGAATGAAAATTGTGCAAAACACATGAATATAGTCACAGCAAAAAGTTTCACAAAAGTAACAATAAATAAAAGAACTTTGGCTGAGGTGACCGGAGCTAAATGTAAGACTAGATGTGGAGGTGAGCACGTGCACTGAAATAGGACACGATGTCTACAGAAGCAGAATGTAGGATACAAAGTCTCTGGCAAGTAAGTTAATGTTTAAATCAATAACACAGGGACTACAGCGTATGTATACCATGATCTCGTGCAAGAAATGTTTATGGAGTGGGTATACTGAATATCTAGCAAGCTGAAGAGGTTCCACTTTCTGCTAAATGGCATTTACAGTTTGATTGCCAGGGGGCTTGAGGTGGTGTAAATAAACCAAGTATCAGGATTTTGTTTCACCAGAATACACTCCTAAACTAGTCTTTAACTGGTAAAGAACAATCTAATTCTTTAAAGATAAAGATAAGATAAATATAAAGATAAATATTTATTGTCATTATCACTTTTTCTAGGAACAACATAATTTAGGACTCAGGCGACTCAGTGTGAGGCATATAGTTAGGACATAAACAAAATAAGACAGAGTTAAACTAAAAGGTTCCGAAAGGGCAGGGGCTCCCAAACCTAGGCAATGTGATTGACACATTATGCATATTTTAGCATACCTGTTCCAGCTTTTTAACTAATTTAGTTACCTAGACACAAAATGTGCAGAGCATGAGGATCAGGAACTCTGCTTTAGAGAGTTTTCTTTAGGAGTTTTAAAGGTGCAGTTTGAAGTTGAAACATAGGTCAAAGTGTAAGTTATATGAGGATTAAAATTCAGTATTGAAGAGGAAGGAACAGACAGTACAATAAACACATAGCACACGGTACAATGAAATTCTTACTCTGCACTTCTTGCCGCTCATCAAAGTAGCTGTACAAACCGTTTGAATGAAGGAAGTCTGAAATACTACTGATGTAGGCAAAAAATAAGAGAGAGAGAGAGAGAGGAGGAAAATGAATTTAAATCTGTACAAAAAAGCTGCATCTGCTCAGTTGTTCTGTTCAGTACTGTTGAGAGTCTTCTAGTACCCTGAAACACTTGACAAAACCTGGCATTTTGGAGATGCTCTGACCCACTCATCTAGACATCACAATCTGGCCCTTGTCAGAGTGACTCAGATTCTTATGCTTGCCCATTTTCACAACAAAAATACATCAACTTCAAGAACTGACTGTTCTCTTGCTACACACTATAACACAATCCTTGTGCCTGAAACAAGATAATCAGCCACAACATAAATGACAGATGAAGTGACTAACATTGATTATCTCATTACAATGGCTTCATAAAAATGGATATGATATTTTAGGCAGCAAGTGAACAGTCAGTTCTTGAGGATGATGTGTTTGAAGCAGGAAAAATAGAAAAGCTACTGAAGCACAAATCGCTGTAAAAAGTTAATAGAGGCTATGATGAACACACAGTGCTGCCTCTTGCTGCAGATTGAGCTGCATTACTGCATGACAGGTCAGAGTGCCCATGCTGTCCCATGGTCACCTCTGACACACACACTTTATGCCTGGACCTGGCAAAGGGATTGCACCTGGATGCACTATGGAAAGAAGGCAAACAATGTGAGGGCCATGGCCTCTGGGCAATGTTCTGCTGGGAAAGTTGTGTTCCTGGCATTGACACAGACCACCTGTCTAAACACTGTTGGAGATCAAGTACACCCCTTCATGGCAACGGTATTCCCTAATGGCAGTGACCTCTTTTAGCAAGAAAATACACCCGTCAAAAATTGTTTAGGAACAGTTTAAGCTCAGTTAAAGTGGGGGACTGATCACTCATATTTCTTGTTTTCTTTTTTCAATGTTTGATTTAATGTTTGGTGTAAGCTGTTTATATAATCAGTGAATAGAAAAACAGTTCCCTCAAATTCAATGTTTTTTTAAAAGTTGGATGTCAAATAATCTATAGCCTAAATGAGAAACTAAGTACTTTAAAAACTTATTAGGAATGTGATAACATCTTTTGTTTTTTTGAAAATTACTCTCTTACGATTTTTTTGTGTTTGTCTTAAGATCATTCTTAAGTTGCTCTAGGTAAGCGTTTGTGAGTCCGACCTCAGGTCGTTAGCAGTACACCGCCATGCCTGGCTCTGCACTTCATCTCTCTAGACAGACAAACATTATTCAAAAGCAGCTCTATAACCGCAGTGCCGTCTGCAAACATAATGACGGTGTCAGAGTTATAGGTGGGTGCCCAGCTGAAGGTGAAGTGCGAGTGGTGAACTCGGCACACAGTCTTGTACTACTTCAGTGCTGAGGATTAGAGTGGAGGAGTGGCTGCTGAGCCTGACAGCCTGTGGGATTAGTGGAGGAGGGGGGGTAATGTTCACTAGCCAGCACTAGTCCCTCAAAGCCTGTAATGATTATAGGGTAAGTGTGACATTCACAGTTGTCATTCGGGCTTCGCACTGCTGTTGTTTCAGTGCTGAAACAAGTAATGCTGCCTCAAGGCACAGAGGGACAAGAGCCTGAGACAGGGAGAGGTTAAAAATGGCGGTCAGTACAAGCTTTTAGCAGGCATTTAGGGACACTGCATGATTCATACCCGCATTAGATTTTCAATACTGGGCTCATTGCTTGCACTGGCACTATTTAAAGCGCAACTCACTTCGTTGGGGTGTAGTGCATGTTTGCAGGTTTTGGTTACAGGTTTCCTGTTCATACGCGCAAATAAGAAAGGTGCCTTTAGCAGATGCAGGTCTGTGGTTTCTGATTAGGGAATACTGATACGCTATTATGTATCGTGACATTATCTATACTGTGGTTCATGTAGATCAGAGTTAGGAAATGGAAAGCCTGTTAGAGTTCCCCTGCTTAGAGGTGATACTCCACACTAGAGGTCATTAGTTTCACACCTTTGTGGACCTCTACCTATAACAACGTACAAAACATAAAGTACTATAGTACATTACTACCAAAATAAAGTATGACCAAAAAAATCTGGACTATGACTACATTAATACAGCACTAATAGATTATCTACAGAGCCTTTAAACTCTTTGGTGAAACTACGAATTATCAACAGCAGTAGGGTTAGGGTTGGGTTAGGATTGGATTTACATTTTTGGTTTAAGGTTAAGGTTAGGTTTTGGATTGAGGTTAGATTTAATACATTCTGTAATCTTCAAATTCAGGTTCAGTTGGATTGAATATACACTTAGTTGGATGACCATTAAAAGAAGAACTGAACATCTGCAAAGCATCTATAGAAAGAGTAAAAAATGTATTTATAATCATACTTATAAATAACTCGATTGAGTTCAGGTATAGCTATTATTATTAGTATTACTGTTATTAATATTAGGAAGTTACATAGATTGTCAATGGGATTTTGCTCAAATTGACAGTCTTTTGTGATGGTGATGTTAAAACTACTGTTTTCCGGATTCACTGTATTCAGCAATGTATTCAGTTAGCTAATTAACAATGTTTGGAATATAATATGTATAACATGGAATGTGTATAGTAAAAGTAATTCTTGCTGAACAATGTAAAATTGGTTAGTTTACATATGTAGGAAGTCTGGGAAAGAGAAAAATACACCTGTAATGTGAGAGTGGCCTCCACCTGAACAGATGCCTAATCAGCAAGCATCAGATCGAGTAGAAGTAAAAGGTATTATATTCCTGTTTAAATGTGTGCCCTGGTTGACCAGTGCCCCCTTTTAAATGATCTTCTTTCATTCCCCTCCCCCTGGGAACACAATAACCAGGCTTTTGATATAATCAGGGCAAATGTTTCTGAATGGATTAGTCATAATATCTGGATCTGGATAATATAAGGCATCCCACTCGGAGACACATTATAGTCTTGTTCCCAATCAAGACTGCAGGCCCTAAACAGTCACTTCCCCTCCAAAAAGACTCAATTAAGTCTCTAAAATCAATTCCACCCCCCATGTGCCATCTCCGCTGTATCAATTTTCTTCCCATTTCATTTTCCCCATCTTTTGGAATACAGCAGCCACATTCATCAGCTTCTGTACACAATAGTATTCCGGACTCGCCCTCCATTTCCATGGCCAACCACTGTGCCAAAATGAGCAATGAACTCGAAAACAGCAACAAATGGTCTTGTTATTGACTGCAGTGGAGAGCCTGTGTTTGTCCTCCTGTGCATAAACTGCAAGTCTGGCATGTGTGAAAAGCTGCCCTCTCAAAAGAAAGAGCGCAGCTTAACCATTTGAGACTGGCCAATGATTCTGTCGCATTGAAATTCTGCAAGGCTGTGGTTTGCGCAGAACTGCTACCGTAACCTTGGTCTAACCATCCTCAAACCTTTACATTTCCTGGATCTGCTGAAACGGGAAAACATCCTCCATCTGAAATTTGTTACGTCCCTCAGCCCATCAGCTTCATAAAATTTCCAAAGCTTTACAGCCGCTCTTAGATTTAACAGTGCAGTCTGACATCACTGCAATAATTAACTGCCTTTAATATGTGCTCAAAGTCCATAAATGAAAGTTCATTAGAAGAGTCGTTCGTTTTTAAGAGTTATATCTACTCCAACAGAATGCCTCTTAGTCAAAGTGGCCACTCTTAAACGTCCACTGACATTTAGTTCATGAGACCACAGTGAGAGAAGGTCGTGTCCTTCACTCCTGTAATATAATCGGAGGTACTTAAATGGCCAACCTGTCCTCATCCTTCATTACAATAATCTACTCATAGCACCAAAGAGAAATGCAAAGGACGGCCCAATTCACTCTTATCAAATTAGTTAAGTGCAATTGATTTATCTAATAAAGCCCAAAGGGAATATGCAGCTTAACACAACCTTTATCCTTGGCTAGACTGAATAAAGATGAATCCTCATTGAATCCAATGACACTTTTTATTTACTTCTGTCTGTATAATCATTGCTACTTTACTTTAGGAGTCTAGACAAAACCTCAATAGGCTGTCATTGAAATTCCTATGTGTGTAATACTTAAAAGGCAATTTTCAGACATTTCTGCATAATAATAAAGTCTTTGAGAGATAAACGATCTGAAAATGGCTCACTGAAGAAAGACTTTAAAGTGATTGAGAAACCAGGGGTCACAATGTCTTCAACACAAATCTAGCTTTTAAATTTCATTTATTTAATTAATACTGTTTATATGTAAAATGTTAAATATAGAAAAAATACATGTTTTCTACATCATGCACTACATAAATGAATTTTAAATAGGCCAAAACCTTCAGACAGAATAAGCATAATCTTAAGCATAATCATAATCTTTTCACAATAATCATTCTGTTAAGTAGCTTTAGGAGGCATTAAACTCCTTGATTGTCTGGTTCCTATCGCTATCCTTGTGAGCAATTCTGAGTCAGTAAGTTTCTCTAAAAGGGGGCATTTCACGTCAAAAAACTCTGAATGACTTTGTTCGCAGCCATTGAATAATGCAGAAAAAAATTTCAAATGTGGAATCCTTCGAATAGGGCAAATATGGTGAATGTGGGTGAAAGGAGGATCTTATGGAAAGCAGAAACTGAGAGACAGAGGGGCATAAAGACGTCTGCAAAGAAAGCCAACAACCAGTAATAATTAGGAGTCCCATCACTTTTTTTATGACACACACCTGCAAAATGGTGCTGTAATACTGACATTAGTTATACGCTCCTGAACCTTAAAAGAAGAAAGCAATTGTACTTTGACATCTCATGTGTCAGAAAAGAGAAAAAAAATCTCAATGGTACACCATTATATTCCGAATAAAGAATCTCATTTCCAAGCTGTTCATGGATGGGTCGCAAAGGCTCAGCAGTCTGAGTATGACTCAGTGGCTGGAGTAGTGAAGCTGGAACAGGCTTGAATAAATTGGACCAGCTGAAAAGCAGCACAGAAAACTTAGAACGTGCCTTACACCGTTTTCCATTGGTGAACAAGAGTGCTTCTTTTAAATACCCACCAGTGACAAATAACCCAAGACTACTATGCAGCAGAAACTAGGCTAAGGGCTTTCATCTGTCATCTTTAACAAGATGCCAAAAAAGGAACACCTAAACAAAACAGAGTCAAAAGATGCCAAAGAAAAGCCAACACAGAGCTGGTAACTAATAGCTGTGACCTCTGGAACTTTACCTCAGAAGCATTATACACAAACTTCAGATTGCTGAATAGCAGCAGATCGTCTTACCGTTAAACTTCTGCTGGAATAATAGCATAGACTCACACGGATTGTTCATTCAATCATATCTTCACTCGACGGTAACAATAAACACAAATGTGAATCGGCTTTCTAGCAATACTGGCATTCATTCACTCTAATTCAAAAGCTAAAAAAGCTGTTTTACTGTAAACACCCCGCTGCAGGACTGAATAACACAATGGAGACAGGTCAAAGCGTTAGAGCTTGGTTACAAGACGGCCATTTAACATGTTGAATCAGTAAACAACTTTGTAAGCCCTTTACAGCGTTCCTGAAATTATTGCATTGTTTGAAAAAGAATAGCAATGACTTTCTTGAGATATGATCTTATTACAAATAATTAAATCTATATTATACGTTACCCAATTACTGACACACATTTTCATAGCGTATGTTGTGTCATTTTCAAAGTCATTTCATAAAGAATTCAACAGATGGCTCAAATACACAGTCATGTTAAATGAGACCAATCATAATCACTCACTGCTCACGCGACTGTGCGTGGAAACGAGTCAGCCAGTGAATCAAATCAATTTCATGCTATTGTGAACACTGAGGTAATACCAAATTTGCACTTTTGGTTGGAGGCTTGTGCCAAATTTTAATCATATGCATATGTAGTTTCACTCAACATTGACCATACAGTTTTCTGTTATGTAAGTTTTCGGTTTTCGAATGTTTTCTGTTTTGAGAAGGTATATATATACCATTGTCTTTAGCCGACTACTCGCTTTTCACTTCACTTGAACATGCAAGGGTCGAGAATGAGGTACTTTCAACTACGGCTTTCCATTTCTGAGGCAGGTCGAATTTTCAGGTGAGTGATGGGCTCGATGTGGGAATAAATTGTGTTAAATAAATAATATAATTTTTAGTTAGTTTATCTGTATTTTTTAAGAATTTGTGGAGTAGATACTTTATGCATAATACAGCTTTGTGTAGGGGCTGCAGAATTGAGGGGGGAAATGCTAAGGAGGGGGTGACAGCGACCACCCTTAATTGTGTTGGTAAGCTGTTGAGTCACAGCAAGCCTCCAAAATCTGGTTTAAATTTTGAACTGTACAACACCTCAGTACAAAATCTCTGGTGATTGCATCATTCATACTCAAACCATTTTGTTCAGCTCTTGCACCTTATGAATGGGATAGAAATGTTATATCACAGGATAAAAGCAACTGATCAGAACAACTTTATTCTAATTACACAAACTGAACCAGATTGTGCCAGTTAAAGGCTCCCCGCAGCAAAACAAAATGACTGGACTGTGGAGGCCAAGATCTTCAAATATAATTTTTAACATATTTTTCATGTGTGATGTGTAAACTTCTATTATTATTTGCTTTAAAAACCTTTTTGATGGGTTTTAGATTTATTAGAGCATGTTGTTTTCTTTGTAAGAAATTCAGAATGTCTTTATCAAAGAACTGTACAACAAATCAATCTTAGATGGCACTAATACAATGTATAAATGACTAAATGCACTGCCATCACTGTCTATGGATGTTCTGTCAAAAAATCCCACTTTATTTTCCTCTTCTAACTCACTCTGTCAAACATTTTGATTCAATTTAATGCTGAGCACTTTGTGAATCAAAGTATTCCACCTTTTCCTTGGTCTTTCTATCCCTCCAATTTCTCCCCCACATTCTCTGCCCTAGCCAAGCTTACTTCTATTATTGTCCAAACAATGCACTAAACACACAGCCTTTTTACAAAGGTCTTGTTACAAATAGGACGCTTATGCAAATTATGCAGCTCAATTCATGTAATCGGGTCTGGTTTGTTGAACCGTAATGATTTTAATTTGTACACAATGAAAGCTGTGCCAGATGTACCGAACTGGGTATTGTGTTTGCCAAACTGCAGTGGAAAATGTGCCAATAGTTTTTTGCAGATTTGGTGCAGGGACCGAAGCATGAGTCACATGATTTTGGTAATGGTGCCTGAAGGTCAGTTTTTCTGCATATAAACAACAGAGAAAAAAATTTAAATGTGGCCTGTGGGCCGCTTAAAGCGAGTGTCGGCTTTTAGGTGGGAAAAAAATGTAGACAAAGCAAAGCATGTTCCAGACCTCAGACCTTATACAAAATTCAGTGGTTGCAGCGAAAAACACTGATCTGCGCTGCTGTGACTAGACCTTTAATTTCACCTTGGGAAGTGATATCTCGACCGTAACAAAGCTATCAGCAGCACACACTGAACTCTGCAGGGGTTCCCGCGGTTCATTTCTCTCCGTTTCCGAAGGCATCCTCTGACCTGCATCACCAGGACTTTCAGCACCACAAGGTGAGCTCTGTCACTTTGTCTCTTCCTCGTTCTCTTAAGGCCTGGAGTGGAACCAAATGGGGCTGCGGCTTTCAGATTTCTCAGAGGGGGTGGGTGTGTGTGTGTGTGTGTGTGTGTGTGTGTGTGTGTGTGTGTGTGTGTGTGTGTGTGTGTGTGTGTGT
>JBBPDC010000141.1:9465564-9476518 GCA_037974485.1 Hemigrammopetersius urotaenia
AAAAGGTCAAAAAAAAGGCACCCAAAGTCAACCCCCCCCCCCCCCCCACCACTACCACTCTAATACAAAGACTAAATAATATGCTAGGCAGAGCGCATAAGCCGTGCGTGCTGGCGCTGATGGTTCTGTTGTACCGAGTCCAGATTGGGCTGTAGCTCTCAGCAGTGGCTTCCTGCTCTGCCTGAAAGACGGATCCTCTGCATCTGCTTGGTTTTCTTTCTTTTTTTTTTATGAACCGCATTCTGTGTTGGCAAGGCGACAGGCAGTCAAGCCCTCTAATGAGTAATAGGGGCTGTTTATCAGAGCTCCAGATGAATGCAGAATGCAGATAGCCGAGCTTCAGCTTTGCAAACAGGATTGTAAATAATATGCATATACCAATGCACACTCACATGAATGCATACAAAGCCATTCATTTATAGATCACAGAAACATGTCTTCAGTGTCACATCAAAACCTTGAAAGTGAATGTTTCACCAGTAGAAATGGTCCAAATTGGCTTTACATACATCACGGTTAATTATGTTTTTTTCTCTTTTTTTCCATCAACAGGAAAATCTTAATACAAAACAAGGTAACATTTTGTTACATGCCATAAACGCGCCAGGGCAGGTGTTGTATTTTGACAGGACAACTCAGGTCCATTTAAATAAGTGTTATGTCTCCATCACTGGTATGTCATGACAGATGCCACAGTGTTTGATGTAATTAGAATTTATATCACATGCTAATTTGTATCATCAGTTGTGACGATTTTCCAATTAATATGTATTAACATTGTTATGTCAAGTTCCATAGCCAGGTTTAGCTAAAGTGTTCTGCAAAACATCAGGCATGTGCTTGTAACAGAAACTTTTCAAAAATGTCCCACCATCTCTCACTTCCTCCGAGAAAATGAAGATGAACACTGTTCAGTCCTTCTCTGCTGCCTCTCCATCATGATCAAGTGCATCCATGTGTTGATACACATTCAACAGTTGGCACTCTTAAGTAAAGTGGTGCTCTCTTTTCATCAGAATTCATTTTTCAAGCCATTTACAAAGTGCTGCAAATCATTTATCATCATAAAAGAGGCCACGGGCACCTCAGCAGTTCTCTTTTTGAAGGATTCATTGCCAGCTGGACGACACTAAGGTTTAGAGTGCAGGGCATGACTTCTGAACCCAACCACCATTATCTCATTTCCTGTATATCCCCCCTGCACGGTGACAACAGAGATCTACATGGCTGATGTCTGCTTTTCATCTGATTGTGCTACCATCACAGTGTCGTTGGCACTCTTGTTCAGACAAGGAGAGAAAAAATGATTTATTGGCCACCGTCAGGGTGAGGTAGCCTAGCCAGTCTCCAGATGCAGCACTGCTCATAGAGATATATCCATGGACATGGTCAGAAGGGACAGCCAGTGAGAGGCTTAAGGGCTGTGGACAGCAGCACAGGGCATGGATTCAATAAGCCTCCACAGCAAAACCTCAATGCTGTAAAAGGCATGTTCATGCAATGATGCTTGTAAACACCGAAACATTCAGTTTTAAGAGCATTACACGGCCAAGAACACACTGGAAAGTGATTTACTTGATGTGTACACATAGAATGGAAGTGTGGAATAAACATGTTTTTAGGGATCCCTTTCAACTTCACCCACTGCACTGACATGGGCTCTTGAATGCACTGCAGCGTTCCCATTCATATTCTCAAGGAAGCCATCAGAAGAGACCATAAGGCAACTTAGGTACTGCCATTAACACACAGTAATCATGTCTGCTGTTTGCCATCCATCATGAGCCACTTTGATTATGCAGAATATCAGAGCCAGATAAATCACGCAGCTCTGTACAGCAAGCTGATGAATTACCCAGACATGCTCCGCAGCCTGATCAAATAGATCTTCACGTGTCAGTCCTCGGCAGATATTGCAGACTCAGGTAAACAGCTGGAGCTCTGTTTAGCCTGCTGAGTTTCATCAGCATTAATGGTTGGAACAAGTTTGTTTTGGGAATGTTGTGTGGGGAATTCTAAGTCAGGGACTGCACCCTGTCCTGGACTTTTCAATGGAGATTTTCAACTTAGAAGGAAAATACAGTCACTGACTATTCTTAATCCTCGTCTGGGAAACTGGCCATATATGCCCAAAAGTTTGCCTGCTCATCTATTTCTTTAGAAATGAAGGGTATTAAAAGGGAGTTAGTGCCCTTTCACTGCAGCAACAGCGTTTACTCTTCTGGCTAAGCTTTGCAAAATATGTTTCAGCATTGCTGTGAGGATTTGGTTGCATTCAGTCACAAAAGCATTAGTGAGGATAATGAGAGCACATATTGGATCACAGATGCCGCTCCAAATCAGGCTAAATCTATTGGATGAAGCTTAATCACTCTTCCACTGCTTCATACACCCCCCAAGTCCTTGGCATTGAGCATGGTGACCTTTAGGTTATGTTTTGCTCACTGGCTGCATCTTAATGATTCTATACTATTGACAATGCTTTCTGTGGAGGAAGCAGTGTGTTTGCAATTGAACACATGAGTCAGCAATGCATGCACCTTGAAGCAGCGATAACTCATTAGATTCAAGCCTAAAATGTTTTGTTACTTTTGCAATTTTGTACTTGCACAATGATGCTTTCACATGTGCCTTTTTATCACATGGTTTGGGCATGCTAGCACCCAAAAACTAAAATGAACTATTACTTAATAAACGATAAGCAATCTTGTGCAAGTTTTTCAGCATAATAGATGATAAGTGGATAAATACGCTATTGACCAAGATGAATGCACCAGGATTAAAGGTACAAGCAGGACGTTTGCTATCAACAAATTATATATATATATATATACTAAATATGTAATTTGTAAACTGAACAATGTGATTACAAACCGGTTATACTCTATCCGCCAGATCAGATGCAACTGAACAGATGCTTTTGTGTAATTAACATTTCCATTCTTAAGACACAAATATATACAGATGGGTAACAAGATCATGTACTTCAGTCCAAACTGTCAAAAAGTATATACCGCGTACTTACGGACAGTGACCCATGTTGTAAGAAATCTATTCTTTTCATGTAACATTGCAGTGGAATGCCCAGAGGTTAAAAACATTATATATTTATGATACAAATGATTTGTTTAGCACATTTGCTCGAACAGGGAAACATTCTTTTCCAGAACATCATAGGAAAGCGTTGAATGTGCTTATCCTGAATAATTCATATAGACAGAATATATATTACAAATTAATGCACAACATCCTTTTCATACTTCAGAACAATGAACATTTAAGGAACTAGACCTTTTTATTTCAGGCTAGAGAGACGTAGAAATACATTTCTGTGTAAAACGAGACTTGCATTATCACGAAAATTATATAAACCACACTGAACTGCATCCTTTATAGCTTTATATATCCTGTTTGGTGGACTGCTGTTACAGTCTTTACTCACTAAAGGAAGTTCAAA
The DNA here is from genome assembly GCA_037974485.1 of Hemigrammopetersius urotaenia. Classification (NCBI taxonomy): domain Eukaryota; kingdom Metazoa; phylum Chordata; class Actinopteri; order Characiformes; family Alestidae; genus Hemigrammopetersius; species Hemigrammopetersius urotaenia. The sequence continues at coordinate 9,469,022 of JBBPDC010000141.1, forward strand.
TAAGCTGTTAGTGTTTGCCCTGTGTCCATGTACAGTTTTCCCTGCCATGGACACAATTTGACAACACTGGCCGAATGAGAAACCTCAAATGTCAATTTCTCTTTATGTTTCTAAGCCTCACCCCAGCGATGGCCGATACGTTAGTTATGCCCCCTCTGCTGGGTCCATTGAACCTGAAGCTGGGTAGATGAGAACCATCTGCAAGTAAGTTGGACTTCTACGAGTGTCCTTTTTTTCCCCCGCCCGTTATCCGACACAAACCTGCCTCCTGCTCGAGGATTGGTCAGTAGTTTATACTCAGACGCATACGCCTACCTTTTAGCCAATCGAGACACAGAGAGAGGGATACTTTCAGCCAATAATAGCGCTGGTGGGCGGGGTTTTCCGGAATACGGGTGGGTGAGAATAACAACACCAGAGAACCTGCTGGATTCGAGTTTAAGCGCGCGACTAGGGCGCTCGCTCACTTTTGCGTAGTCTCGCCGGACCACCCCACGCGTGCTGCTGGGTCGTGTTAAAATCCACGGTGGGTCTTTCTGCGTGGCGCGGGGTCTTCTGTATAACGTGGAAATATCTGTGGAAATTGTTCAGAAACTACGGTTGGGGTTGGGGTGGGGGTGTCTGCGTTGTGGTTCTTATGGCAACGGTCTCGCAAGTCTCGTCCAGGACTGAGCGGGCGGCCGGCGCGTGAGCACCCTCCCCCTCCTTCCGTGGAAAAAAGAAGGAGCGTGTGAACTGCGTGACCCGCGTATCGCGGTAGAGAGGTAAGGCGACAAACTTATGTTGTCTCAGAGGCGGGGAGTCCAGCAACGTGTTGAAAGAGGCTACGCGTTCCCAGGAACCAGGAGAAAAAAACTGCAGACGACCCGGTGGAGGCGTAGAGAGGAGAGAGACGCGTCTGAGAAACACTGAATAATCTGAATCATCATTCTCGTTTAGGACTGGATTTAAGAGGACTTGAGGATAAACGGGACTGTGCAACTTTTCCATCCAGCAAATACCCATATAAAATATCCAAGACTGGCAGGGACGGAATTGTCATCGAGGAGAAAATGGGAAAACTGGACTGACAGTCTGTCCGGTCATCTACGTGCAGTGTGTGTAAGAACGGAGCGCGCGTACACACACACACACACACACACATACACGCGCGCGCAGGTAAACAGTGCCCAACTAGAGCCCCGGGGCTTTAGTGCAGCAGTGGGTCCTATAATAAAGCCTAGTTTTGCGAGGAAACCGATCGGACGTCAAACCAGGCACCTGTGAGAAGAAGTGGAGAAAAGAAAGGAGCCCCGTGTTTGTTGTTGCTCCCTCATGTATGCAGGAGCTCCAGGGTGGCAGTCTGGAGCGAGTTGGCTTTAGCGGGAGTTTTGCTGAATTGCCGGGCACATGGAGTGAGTGAGCGAGTCAGGAGGAGGAGGAGGACAGAGCCACGAGCACCGGACACACAGTTCAGACTTGAGGGTGATGGGAATGAGCCAGAGTATTGAAGCACCGGGAGGACGCGCGGAGCGGCCGGGGGAGCACCAGGGGCGGCGCGTGGAGCAAACGTGGACCACCAAAGACACAGAACGTCGCCTGCTTACCCACAAGCACACGCCGCCTTATGGGCTCGAGAACATGGTTTCAAGAAGATCCCCCCCGAGAAGCAGCGGAGGGAGAAAGTTTGCCTTCTACGCTTGGAGTTGGTGGGCGTTCTTTTGGCTCCACGTGCACGTGTCCTCAGCTGTGGTCCAAGGTAAGAAAAACCATTCGGAGTAAAATGAAAGGGGTGGGTGGGAGGTGGGAAATGGGGAGTTGGCCTGTTTACCTGATGCTCATCAACATGCGTGGGAGAGAAAGTGAAACCAGCGCCTCCCTTCTGGACCCTGTGACAAATGGGCTGGAGCGGAATGTCAGTGTTGTCGAGGTTTGACCCCCTCGCTTGATTTTAATAATAATGGCGATGTGGAGTGTCTGTCTGAGGGGCCTCAGAGCTTTTGGACGTGAACAAAAAAGACAGAGTCATTAGGTCAGACTGGCAGCGCGGCACTGATGGCTCGGCCTGGCCACAGATGGCAGCGTCTGCCTTGCACGTCCTCTCTGTTGCTGCCTATTTCAGTTCAGGGATGTGGCTCCAACACTGCCAGTCCCCAGGTCTTCAGTCCACTGCTCATTTGTGTTTGGAAAGTTTGGTGGTTACTTGGAGAAGGGAGGGGGAAGTTTCCTCTCACATAATAGAGCACTGATCCAAAATAAATGATCATGGCTAATTAAAGTGGAGACATTCATTTGCTGAGTCGTCCACTCGTTAATTTCCGTCCCTCTGTTGTCAGTGGAAAATGGACACCTTTCCCCTAGCAGCAGAGGTCCGCTCCCGTACTGCACTTAAAAGCCTTCCATTTGGATTTGCTCCCAAGTTTGCATCAGAATCGCGTTTGCTGGGTTTGTGTGACAGAGAAAGGCATGATATGATAATCTGCAAATAAGCCATGTGTAGAAATGAGCAGCCATGCATAATTATTGATGGCAGGCTCCTTTATTCCTCTGTCAAGTGATTTTATTGAACATAATCAAAACAGCATGGCTCATTAAATGGATTTTTATAATTCCCCCAATATTGCACAGATTAGAGTCATTTTCGCCTGGTAATCAAAGGGATAAACGATCAAAAATAAGCTACTTGAATTTGCATGAGTAGAAAGGCACATCCAGCCTCCAGCTATCTCCACCCACCATATATGTATTTTTGTCACTTGAGTTGTGACATTTGCATTTCTGAAGACAAGAGAAAATTAGTGTCAGTGATTATCCTTTTAAGGAGATTCGTGCACTCAAACAGGCAGCCTTCATTTTAAGCTCTAAACACATGTGGGCAAGGGCTTGGGGATGTCACACTTAACATAGGCTGTAATTATAGATGCAGTTTACCATGATTTAACTGTACATGATGCAAAGCCAACTCTGGGTTGATAAACTGTTGCCTCATTATGCAAAAAAACAATGGATAAATGCAGAATTGCATTTGTTCTTATGTCTGCTCGAGTGTTGTTGAGGTATAAACGCTTACAGCAAAATGGCATTTATACAGCATCAGTGTTCTTAAGACACTTTTTTATGCGGTAGCAGGAACAACTGGGGAATCCCACACTATAGTTTTTTAAAGCGATTATCCAGTTTTAATGATGTTGCCAACACACAATTATGAACTAGCCTATAGAAAAGGTCCATGTTTTGAAACAAGGTAGTATAACCCAGAGCTTTAAAACTTCAAAAAAGAAGAGTGTTGAGATAACTGGATATTCAGGGTCAGGTTAAAAGCTTTGAGCATTGCTTTGAAACTTTGAAACCTTGTGTCCATGTACAGTAGATATCATATCCTGAATTTTCTTGTATCCTTTTTTTTCTACTGAGGTGCACAAAGTTTCAAAATTGTCATGTACATTTTTTACATGAAAACCCATCCATATCCCTAAATTAAACATGCTGTTTTTGTTCTTGTGTTGTAAACACTAATGTATGTAAATGACTTGTTGATATGTAAATTACTGTTTTGATTCAAAATGCAGTTCAGAGTGAAATATTCCTTCTAACTTAAAAGTGAGTGGATATGGCTGAACTGCTGCAGGTTGAGTAGGCAGATGTATGTAAATGAGTTGATTCTTGTGACATTTAAAGAACACTGAATTCAAAACTGCATCTTTTCCATATGTGGCTGGATTGGAATGGGGAATAAGTGGCAACATTTGAAACTTTAACAGTGTTTATGTATTACATCAAAGTCATTTATCACTAAGAAGTAATAAATAAAATTGCATTTCTATATGCCTTTTGAAGGAATAAACAAGTTGGAATGGCATTTTCCCATGTTGCTCTTGCTATCACATGAAAGTAGGTTAGGAAACAAACATTTAGTGTACTAGCTGATTGTTTTATGACCCATAGAAGGGGGTAGATAACATTTTCGGCCATATCAGTTTCCTGTTCATGTTTTTTGTCATGTTATCTTAGCATGATTAGCAGTGCGCTGAAATAACAACCCATCTTTTGTGTGAGTCCATCGTAAATGTTGGTCAAAACACTAAAGTTTACGCGTGTCTCAGCACTGATTACTGATTAACTTGAAACACTTGGGGCAAGAGTTTGAGATCTATTCTAAAATGATGTTGATGTGTCTTCAGCTAGCTTAAAGCAAATCAGCCATAATAGGTTAATGGCCTTGCATTTTTAAACTGCTCTTATAGGGTGGTATTGATGCTAAGCTAGACTATATATATGGCTTCATTTTATGCTGTATTATACTACTAAAGGTCCAACAAAGTTTTTGTACAAGCAGTGTCAGCTCATTCCCCACTCTTGTGTCAAGGTCTTTTGATATTTGGAGAGCTCCCAGCACAGTTCTGGGAATGGGCTAGCTGGTATTGATCTGATCTGAGGAGCCAGCAGTGTTATCAGAGCTTGCATACTGGGATTCGCTTGGCATTTTAACCTTTCCCTTTCGTTCAATGTGGGAATAAAAAGCACAATGTTATACAAAGCAGTCTCTTTAGATCTCTGGCTTCATGAAGCTGTTTGCCAGTGGAATATAGTAGCGTCCAATTCATGAGTTCAAGCTGTGAGCTCATGCAGGTTGTGTGCCAAGAGGGCATAGGCTTGCCTTAGTGGCAGGATGTGACAAATGGGGATAAATGTAGTCATGTGGAGAAAGTGATTTTTTCCCCAAAAATCCTTGAATTTCGTCTGGACACAGCGCTACTAGTGTTCGGTTTTGTGGTAGAGACAGACCACGGCACTCGCAGAGTGGGTCAGAGCATAATCTGGACAAATCACTAATGTCTGACACCTGTGCCTTTAATAATAATACTACTAATAATAATAATGATAATAATAATAATACTGTTTGTGCCTATTTCTCAGGTAAGTATAGTCTTGTTCTTGTTGAAATACTATTCCTTGCTCTTCATCTGCCGTCTGTGCAAGCACACAGAGCCACGCCACTCATTCCTGACTGTAAACCTTTGCATTTAATTGCCTCACCATCTGTGCAATCAGTTTACTGCAGGCACTACTGGTTTCTTTTTTTCACTCTCAATCTTTCTTTTTTTTTCAGTTGGCTCTTGTATATCGGAAACATTTGCCTCTGCCCACGTCGGGGGATTTAAACATTGGTGTCACTGTAATTGTGAGGAAAACCGGGCAAATTCAACAGCACAACCACATGTAATTTCTTGATTGCCATTGTTTTGACCATTGATTTGTAGTGGGGTGTTCAAGCGGGAGGCTTTATAACCGTAACTGATTGATTTGTGTGGACTTAGAATGCATGTGCAACTATTGAATTTCGCGAGCACTGTGTTGCAGCCTAATCGAAGTGAAGGGTGTCACATAATTCATGCCAGCGTTGAAATATGGTTTCCTATCTGCGAAATTAAAATGATGAGTATGACTCTTCAGAGCGAGGAGCCATGCCTAAGCAGGCTAATGTGAGATTCTGTTTTTTCTTCCCATGTCTTTCCTGCATGACTTTAATATGAAGTTTAGTTGTGTTATTTCAGAGATGGTTAATACAATTATGAATTGTTTTCCCTTGGGTGAAGACAGAAATAGTTAATTAATTAATTTTTATTTGTTTTTGCACAACTTTGATTGAATTTTCAGTTAATTATGGAGTGAGGTAATTGCTACGTCCAGGAATTACTTTTGCCTTGCCTTTAGAGTGTTGGTGCAAGACTTTGAGATTTTGAAACTGACCAGTTGATCAGATGGAGAAAAAAGAGCTCTGCAAATAGTTTTGCAGTAACCCTGGGGCACTGATGAGATAATGCAAATCAAAGCATATCAACTCTTGAAGGCTTAATTTCCCTTTACAGAATGGGAGATAATAGGGTGCAACCTCTAGCTGTCATCAGGGAAAGTACAAGCAAAGCTTTTTTGACATTAAAATGTTAGATGTTTCATATCATGATGAGAAATTAGCACCTCACTGCACCAAATAAAGAACAACATTGTCTTTAACAGATTAGAAATTGTCTTTGTAATAGACTGTGATTTATACATGCAATTAGAAGTCAGCAAATGAGGGGCTACATGTACAGTGTTATAATTTACTATGCCATTTGGCATCTAACCTATACATTAACATATGAATTAAGTTTCTTATGTCATGCCTTTCTACAGTAGGAAAATATATTAAATATAGTTGAGTAGTATGGATCCATCATAGGTCCACACGACTGCAGTAGCTGTGCCCTAAAAGGCCAAAGAAGGAAAAGAAAATCAAATATTTAAGCTCTTTACACCCTGACGGACTTTTTCTATATGCTAATAATACTCACGCGATGCATTCATTTCCAGTTTTCACTCCTTATCTCTGATTCTCTCTTTCTCGCTCCCTCTCTCTGTCTGTCTCCCTGTCTCTATTTTCTCTTTCTCTCTCTCTCTCTCTCTCTCTCTCTCTCTCTCTCTCTCTCTCTCACCTGTCACCACCAAGAAGAGTAAGCAAAGGCTGCGCTAGATCTAGGCAATGAAAATAAAAATATTGACAAATATTATGAAATGCCTTAATAACAGTATATATGAAGATAATTCTGAGATGAAACACCATAGTTTACAGCTGGCATGAGTTAGAGTTAGGTGAATAAGATATAAAAATTTGTAAATGTATCATGTCTTGTTCGCATGGTGACATCTGGTGTTTATGATTTAATTAGAGCAGAAATACTGTTAACAGCATCCACATATCAACCATGATAAAATAAATGAAAAGTTGATGTCAGAAATGTGCTTAACTTCCACATTTTAAGACTGGACCCACTTCTGCCAAGGCATTAGAGGTCACATTTTTACATCACATGCCCTACAGCACGGTCAGGTGTTTCAGTGCACTTGGAGACGAGTGTTAACCTTTTTGTTTAGCCTTGCAAAGTGACATTATGCATATCTAACTCCATCAAGGAGTGACCCACACTGTTTAAACCCTCACTTGGAAAGTCTGGCCTGTCTGTTGCTGTGTTCATGGAATTTTGGTCATGGTCTGAACACACCGCTCCACAGAAATGCACATGAACATGTATTCTGGGTTCAGTTGAAATGCATAAACCAGCGCCACATGTAAAAAATCCTCTCAGCTGCTAGGAATATGGTCAGTAGGGACTTGGGCTGTTCTGCAGTATAACCAGGTATTGAGCTGAGAAAGATATCAGTAATGCACTTTGATATCCAAATAGTCTGACATGTTGCTTTTTATTTTGTTTCCAATTTCACATTTGCCATGTAGCTATCACAGCCCTGCCCACTCCCCAATGAAATGCTATTTCTGGATTGTCTTGTTGATCATAGACCACCTCGGTCCATAGTAGTCCCAAAGTGAAATATGAACAGAATTGTTTGTAACATTCAATGTGAGTTATTCTTGCTTTTATAAGAAAGACCACCCTTTGTTGTTGAAGTTGAAGTTTATTGTCATATGTACAAAGTACAGTGTACAGAGCACAATGAAATTCTTACTTGAACACCCTC
>JBBPDC010000141.1:9477716-9503886 GCA_037974485.1 Hemigrammopetersius urotaenia
TGTATTGTCCTGAGTCTCCTGCCGGATGGCAGGAAAGTGAAAAGTGACAGTGCAGGGTGGCTGGGGTCATTCATGATATATTGTGGATATATGCTTATGTTTCAAAGAGGAAAATAGACTTTCAACCATCAAAAAAGCAAAAGTGTAATGCAGCTCTGCATTTTTTCTAAACATTGCAGTGTATCCAGTTTGATTTTAATATTTTCTGAGCAAAAACTGATGGCTATTATATAGGGCTGCACAATGATCATGATTTTGGCTGCCACGATTAAATTAAGATGATCGTCTGCGATTTGAATAGCATCTCTGCTGCACATGAGATCAAGCGCTTTCTCAACCAATAATTCAGCCAACCAGCAGGGGACGAACGAGAGATTATGGCTTCAGTAAGCTGCCTAAAAAAGGAGCGTGTGTGTGTATTTGTGTGTGTATTTGTGTGTGCGTGTGTGCACGCGTGCGTGCGTTTTTGAGAGTGTGTGTGTGTGCGTGTGTGAGAGTGTGTGCGTCCGTGCGTGCGTGAGAGTGTGTGTGTGTGCCTGTGTGCGTGCACGCGTGTGTTTGCGTGTGTGCACGCGTGTGTTCCTGTGTGGGTGCGCCTGTGTGCTCGCGCGTGTGTGCCTGTGTGCGCGTGTGGGTGAGAGAGTGTGCGCGTGCGTGAGTGTGTGTGTCTGTGTGTGCAAGTGTGTGTGTAGTCTGTAGGCCTGTAGTTTGTTCCTTGTTATATGTGTCTTTTCTCTATAGGCTTCTTTTTTTCATTTGTTTGCACTTTATGGTTGCACTCTGCAGTTGCATGTTTATTTTTTGTAAGTCCTTCATCCTGGGTAAATTTTATTTGATTATTTTTAGGTTTCATTTTGAACTGAAAGCCTTGTTCACTTACTGTTTGTTTAAAATAGAAAGTGACATAAAAATGTGTTTTACCCAAAATAATGAATAATTGTGATCAATAATCAGGATTTCAATATCGATCAAAATAATCGTGATTATCATGTTGGCCATAATCGTGCAGCCCTACTATTATATGTTTTTAACCATGATTTCTAGAAGACTTTATGTACAAAATATATGTTCATGTATATTAAGAGCAATAATCATTAGACTGCACATTAAAAGACTGTATTTAACGATCACAGTGCAGCCCCCAATTAATAATTCTTTTTAATTTTATACTTTGCCAGTGTACATCCAGGCACTAGGTTTTTCCCATTTGCTAGCTCGCCAATTATGCAAGGAAGAAAATACAATTAAATTTAGCCCTACAGCATCCTTATACATTGTACAGGTCTGTATAAAGTGTACTATTTCATTTTTATGTAAATATGCCTGTTATATGTATTCAGTAAATATATCATTTATGTATCATAAATCAGAGGGTGTTGCCATGACAGCTGCCATGTGGACAGGCTATTCCTGTTTTCAAATTCAGACTTCAAATTGAGATGATTAAAACTGTTTCAATATGAGTGTTGTACTAGTATGACTGCATGTGACGAATAAAGTATCTTGAATGACAATTCATGCCTATGAAATCTGCCTAGTGGCAGCTCAGGGAAAAAAGATCCTTTAAAGAAATGTTTCACCATTCCATCCTGAGGGAACAGAGCACTGCATAGTCTCATGTGTTTCTTCTCATGAGATTCAGCTCATGAGAAGCCCTGCGATGAGCTGCCAAGATGAATCAGGTGGGTTAGAGAAGGAAAAAACCTGAAGAGTGCAGAGCAAACAGGGTCCCTCAGGTTTAGCACTAGAAAACACTTCTCTAAAGCAGAGTGATCTATAAATGCTTATTTGCTTCTTGGGCTAAAAGTTCAAAAGTAGGGCCATGACTCAAATGGTTTTATGTGACAAAGTTTGGCATGTACTGTGTAATATTGCCCACCATGTAGAGATTTTCACTCTCCCAGCGTAGAAGACAGGAAAATAAATCACGGAAGCAATTTTATGCTAGTGTTCCATACTGCATGCTCGCCTACACAGTTATTGATCACAAAGGCCAAATCGCTCACATTTCCAGCCTTTACTTTTTCTTCTCCTACTGTCGGCAATTTTTTTCCCAGCCTTTGGGTGCTGATATTAACACCGAATCTTATTATTACCAAATATTTTCTCTCTCCCTCAGTAGGAGCAGTTTTCCCTGTTTTTTTTTACAACCGAAAAGTGGGCAGATGAAAAAGTGTTGTTGTTGAACGTGGACCCATGTTAAGCTTAGCGTGAGAGTCAGTGTTTGGTTTCACCGGACCATGCTGGTTATCTGCTGGAGTTTCTATGTTGATCAACAGGTCAGAAGGTCAGTGTGGAACCTAGCAGAGAGAGGAAACACCTGCTGCAGCATCAGAAAGTTGTATCGTGGTGGACGAGATGAAACCAAATGTTTTGTTTTTTCAGAGGAATCGCATTAAAAGCTGAGTTATTAATTACCTGAATGGTGGAATTCCAGTGAGCTCTTATGGGCTCAGGCTTTCACATTCCTATTTGAAAAGAAAGGCCATAAATACTCGACACCCTGCCAAGTGCTCAGGCTCAGAGTGGAATAAATATTTTACACATTCAGCATATTCCTCCACTTCTGGATCAGTGGCACTGTAATCTTTACTCCCCTCTTTAAAATATGACCCTGGGACTCTAGAAGCAATCTGTCATCTGCACCCAGTGAAATGACGATGTCATTTACATCTCCACATAGCCTCTATGCAAACAAGCGCCATGCCCAGAATCCCAACGTGCATAGATTTGCCATAGATTTGCACAAATGATCTATGCCAACATGAGCCCGAAACCACTCGAGCACTTGGCTTTAAAGTGTGATGTTATCAAATAAGAGATGTTCCTTTGGGTGAAAGGAATGGGAAGGTATAATAGTAGGAAACCGCACAGGATTGTGTGCTTGCGCAGGCTTTTCTTAAAGGCTATGCTGCATTTTTCTCTCTAACTCTCTTGAGGAAATTAGTAATTTGAATGAGTGCACTCCATTCTCTTTATCCTTTGTAGTAACGGTCCTCTCCATGGAGTGGGTATCTTTCTGATGCTCGAAAGACTTCAATATAGTACTCCAAAAAAATTAGTCTTGTTTCCGTCTCTCCAAAAACCTGCAGAACATTAGTGGAGTTGTGTTTTTAAAGTCCACAAACAAGGAACATTTTTCCTTCCTTTCCTTTCTACGTTGCGTCTTTCACAGGTGGCTTTGATTGATGAGCAGCTGTGCATGTGAGTGTGAATGTGTGTGTGTGTATGTAAAGAGCATTTGTATTGTGTTTGGTTTCTTTATCTAGGAGGCAGAGCAATTCAGACCTGTGGGCCTGTGGGCAGATAACAGTTAAAAATGGGCCAGATAAGTACGCCGTAGTCCACTGATAACTGTTTCAGTGGACCCATTAAATGGTGAGGTGCAGTGAAGTAATTTTAATATGTTGCATTATGACAGTTTCAGCAGCTGCAGCGGGGCCGTTCTCCTTCAGAAACTTTGGCCTCCTGCCACGGGAGTCAATGGGATTTTTTTTAGCAGCTTTTAGGGCAATGGAAAAACCATCAAGTATCAAAAATTCCAAATATAGCAGCACGAGGTGGAACTGGCAGAAGTCTTTACGTAAAAGCTCAAGCAGATCCAGAAATACGATGGAAAAATGAAACCATAAACCATAAGCTAAAAAAGCCAGCAAAATTATCCAGCCACTAATAAAGTGAAACGCTGTCAAACAATGGCAGTGTTAATCTTCCCTTCTGGGACTCTAAATTTCTGACTGTCGCTTGGCCCACCTTTTGTTATACAGTTTGGAGCGGAAACAGATATTTTGTTAGGCCTGCGACCCGTGAAATTCCACCGCTCCTCTCATGTGTGTACTCTGTGGCTGCAGCTGAAGGGTGATGACTAACATAATGAAGTAATAATCACTACCCTCATAAAAGTCCTTCGACAGTGGTCTGCTTGGTGGCGCTATTGTAAAGGAGGCTAATGTGTTGGAGGTGGGCAGGCACGAGCTGGCAAGCAGAGTTGTGGCAGGTGGCTATTTTGTGACTGGCATGCCAGGTCTAATGACCCACCCTGAACCCCATGATGTCACGGTGCCATTTGGAGTCTGTAAGGGACCACATTTTCCTTTAATCATTCACATTTAAATGAGCTCCCAGATCAAGAGGCTGCTGCTGGAGCAGCTCAACCCGCTCATGCGCAACCTTGAAGGAAATATGGAAGAAAATTTACATACTCCTATATCTGCCAAGAAACTTCTGTGTAAACTTTAGACGTGTGGAGTTATTACTCCAAATGTTGCTATGCTATCAAATTGTAATCATGCAATAATACATTTAATTAGAAAGTTAATTAATTAATATATAAAGGGATACAATAAACTTTGATTTTGATATGTATATATAGTTTCAGTATGCACCAGCAATGACCATGAGCTCTGAAGGACAGTGTATCGAATCACATGTGTCAATGTTGGCCCTTTTTTCATAAAAGCCAACAGATTAATGCATGAGGCGTATTTCAGAGATTTTTCATCAAGGAGCTTTACGATTATAGACAGAAATGGCACAGAATGGTGAAGTATTGCTCGGTCAGCTGTTTTTTTAATTCCAAGTCCCATCCATATATTAGCACTTATTGACAGTGCCATGATGATCAGCTTAATCATGCCTATGAGTGTAACTGCATTCTCTTCATGTGCAAAAATAGCAAATGACTGTACGTGCCTCACTGCCTGTGTAATGCACGGTATGTTTTTTGTTGTTGGCTGCCAGGTGCATGTCATTAAAATGTTAACGCAGCTTAATAAACATTCTGGAATTCCAATTAATGGATGTGTCCATTAGTGGTAATGACCCCAAATAGGCAGATATGGTCATTTGAATTATTATGTGGCAGTTGTATCACATAAGACATAAGTACTGGTGTTGTGTTCATTTGCTTGAGCTATACCTCCAGACACATCCATCCAGTTTACATCCCTGTGGTGACTTGTTCTCCGGCATAGTCACCAAGCATCGTGTTCTAGAGCTTGGGCTTTTAAGCTATAAGCTACGGGCAGAATATGACTGGACTGATTACTATAATTTTGTGCAATTCAAACAAAGTCAGAGTGTACGTGCACTTTGTGTAAGAACAACATGTGATTCAGTATGCATGCCGGAGTGCTTATTGTGCTACATTATCAAACAAATGAAACAAGCAGGGGCACTCTCTTTCCTTTTCTCCCAGCCAATTTGACCGGGTGATATTTCTGCTCTTGTCCCAGAGAAGCAGCACTTTTCCCTGTTCAGGCCATACAGAATTTACAGTCATCAGTGCAATGAAAGCAGCAATGACCAAACTTGGACAAAACGAATGCTGGTAGACAAGCTCTGTTTAAAACAGCCCCCAGCTGGAGGGATTTCAGTGCTTGATGCGTTTGAAAAAAGACAAGAAATCAAACTAACATTTTCATCAAATCAATCTGGAAATGGTGACTGTCAGCCTTCACATTTTCTTCCTTCTTCACTTCTTCAGCTAAAGCACATGAGTGGCACGTGACTGACTGAAGTTGTGGTGCAATCAACAAAATGAAAATTTCCCTAATGACAGACAAGCTAATATGCAGCGAAGGAAAGTACGGCACCACTAATATGTTTGCCTTGCATTTGTACTGAGGTAAATGACTTGGCGCTAGTGTGAATCTAAAATTATAAGATCAATTAAATGCAACAGACAAACTGATTATATCTAAGTAATGTAATTAATGACAAATGAGACCCAGGCAGCATGGATCGGACAGACGTGGAAGCAGGTGCAGTGCAGGACTGGACTGGAGCTGGTCAGGGGCGAGTGGAAGAGACAGCTGGAGCTGTGCAGAACCATCAGCACCAGTATACTCTACTCTCTGGTCCTCTCTTGTGCTGCTGAGATGGGGCGGGTGCACCTAGCTGGAATGATGAGGCCAAAGGAAAGCCATTCGCCTATTATGCAGCCTTAATGGCATCGTTGTTGTCAGGAGCAATGCATCTTAGGGTGATGAGATTGTGTTTGCTTGCTCCTTCAGGTGCTCCATGGTTCACTGCCGCCCTCAGTCTCCATTTGAGACTTGTGTGTGTTGTGTGTGAATGTGTTGGGGGTGGGTTTGTCTGTTTTTATATGTGTGTGTGTGTGTGTGTGTGTGTGTGTGTGTGTGTGTGCGTCTGTGAGTTGATTTAACCTGTAGTTCAGATGAAGGAGCTGTGAATAGCTGTGGAAGATGGCCTTGAGCATATCGGCTCCAGCTGTACAGTAGTGCAATGTGAATTCATGATGGATATAATTAGAAAGCAGCGATTCTGTGGCCACTTTGATTTCAGTGCTTTTGATGGTGTGCAACAAATGGGAACAAGAAGCTGTTCTTGAAACTGTCATGGTTTCTGTCTCGAGGGAACTTGTGCCTTTTTTACTGTACAGGAGCAGGAAGGTGACTTCTCCTCATGATTGAGGATGGAGGGGTTTATCGTTGACAGCCAGCCTTTATGTCAGGGTTTAATTGAGGAGCCGAGCCGTCGCACTGTGGGCTCAGATAGGAGAGCGGGAAGCTTGCGCAATAGGCAGAAAGATCATCTTTTATATCCACACTAAAACAAATACCTGCCGTCCAAAAAAGTAGTGCAGCTGCCGAGAGCAACTTCTCAGTACTGTTATTTTATCACATCATAATTATTAGTCCTAACCTACTACGTAGGTCATGCAGACTTGTCTACCAACCAGTATTAATGATGAAAGCCAATATCCAGTATTGACAATAGATTGTGATTCGATAGAGTTTTTCAAACATCTTCTCCTAAGGAAGCTCTTGGTCCTGGTCAGCAGATCCAGGTAACTGTTGTATGGGGCTGGCTGTTGTAGTCTTGCTGGTGGCGTAAGGCAGTGTGTTCTAGGCCCTGAGAGAGCTGAGTGATGAAAAGGAGAGGACGTGTAGAATGTGAGAGGTGACACATCTGATAACCTATAAATAGTGTGGCTGAGAGCAGGAGCTGGCAGGCACACTGTGAGGCGACAAACTCGGAAAGGAAAAGACAGAGAGCGAAAGAGGGAATGAGATGTGCTTGCTTTTCTCACCAAGTAGGGGTACCAGAGTGTTGAGGGACTTCAGGGCCATGTTTTATCTAAGTCTGCACTCACTGTTCTTTAGCCCTCTAGGTGTGACCCTCATGGGAGAACTAACCGCCAATCAGACCCGCCCCACAAGGGAATCGGTACACTTGTGGGGTCCTGCACAGTCCTGCTGAGTTAGAGCTAGGATTTGTTAAAGTCCAATCTGATGATTTTTTTCTGTGATTTATGAGCTATACCTTCTAGGTTTAACAGAGATGGTCTGACAGTGGTTCAAAGACATACAGTGTTTTCTTTTCTGGACGCTGTTTTGAATTTGGCCCCGGAAAACTTGACGTAATTCCGAGAAGCTGGCCGTTGCCACAGTGGTAGCCAGCTATTCAGCTGAGCTTGAAGCTTGGATTGGCAACACTTCACTGAAAGTAATAATATCCAGAGGGAAAGGTTTGTGTAGTTTGAGCGTGAGGGTTATTATGTGGTTTCGCCCAGTGGTCTTGATATGTGAGTGCTATTTGGTAATACAAAAATGACATGTCTGAATGAAATGTGACATGAACACATTACCAGGAGGAAGTGTTCGAAAAGAAACCTTTAAGGTGTGCTGAGATATGTGTATGAGTGTGTGTGTGTGTGTGTGTGTGTGTGTGTGTGTGAGGGTTTGTTAGTGTGTGTTGGTTGGCTGAGGTTTGTGTTTGGATCAAGGGTCAGAAAGGAAAAAGCACAGAGATACTGTAGCCAATGAAAAAAGGAGCAATGAGGGTACTTCAGCTGGCAGTCTCCTGAAAGAATAGTTCAGTTTATATTGCTCACAAAGAGGTGTTTTATGGATTAACAAATTGCTGTTTTATGGCTTACTAACCTTCTGGCTAGTTTACCAGCTCATATGCAAAAGCACAGACTCTGGAATGTGGCCTTTGCTCAAGGTTTGTGTACACAGCTTGTTCCATCAAGGTCCAGCCCTGTATCTGAGCACCCAGTTTCTCCAATTAGATTCCTTTTTTTGTTACAGTCTGCATCATACAGTTAAAGTAAATGTCAACAGACGCTTCAAAACTTGATGGATCAAATAAAGCATTATTGGTAGGAGGACGAAAAAGTGCTTCTCAGATATATTGGATGAGTGAAAAACTTGACAGTCTGAATTTTAAGAGGCTTACCATATTTATCACTCCACTCTCCGGGTGCCTAGAGAACTGAACAAAGTATCGCCACAGGTAAAGTAATATCTTTCCACCTCTCGAGTTAAAGACCCTCTCAAAGCTTTGCCTTGTTCAGGACTTATTTTTCCCTGCAGTGCCTCTCTGTATTTCAGTAAACACAACTCCCGAGTATCCACCGCAGAGCGCTTTCTATTATTGGACTGAACCATATGTGTCTGTTTAATGTAATCTTCATTTGCCCTGCCCCTCATGTCAGCCTGAAAAGATTGTTGAGCTCTTGGGTGAGTTTCATATGTTCAAAGGACAGGTGGAGAGATAGCAAAAGGGCAGTGTCTTTGGCGAATGTTTGCTTTTGGGTATTGTCTTTGCTCTGGGAAATCCTGGCCAGAGTTGAGCCGTTCCAGGGACGCAGTACCCTTTACAAACAGCCAACTGTGACTGCTGCGCAAAGATTCATCAGTTTGCATCGGTTGTGCCAGGAACATTAATGTTGTTTTTCCCAGCAAATTTCAGACATTGCAAAAGCTTTTGAAAATAGGATACGGCATCTTTTATTGCCAATCCATTCAAGGTTAATTTGGTTCCACAACTGTCATTATCACGGCTCATAATTACTGTAGCGGCCGCAGCTCAAGAGCATGGACTTATCAGCGCTAAGATATCAAAGATGACACTGTATAGATTAGTTGCCACCTATGTGAATGGGTTCCCTTGCTTTCTAGTGGCAGAGTTCAGTGCCTCTAAAGCCTTGGTGTTTACAATAGCAGTCACCCTTGAATGTTCCCCATGATTAATTTATCAAATACTTGCACTCATGTACTTCATGGAATCGCATGGCCCGCAGTGAGACTCCAACACTTTAGATTCCACTGCAGTGACATTGCTTGTTTGTCCCATGGGCACGGAGTCTAAAAGTAGAATCTAATTGAAAGGATGTCTACAACCTTGCCTTTGGCCGACTCAAGTGCACTATGTCGAAGCCTGCAAGCTTTCTGAATGGTGTAATTAATCTGCTGCCACAGAAACCTGTTTATTACATTCCCGTCTCTTCCTCATCTCTATAATGGAAGCAGATGCATTAAGTGAAAAGAACTTCCAGAGGACCCAAGCTTAATCTGACACTGGCTTTAGCACTTTCATGTTTCTCTTACTGAGTGTGTCAGGCTTTTAATAAAGCTTCGCTCTGTGATATGTTCAGATATGAATTAATCCACTGTTTTCCTGCCCCAGTCCTTGGGGACCCCAGATGATCCACATTTTTGTTATACCTCACCTAAACTAAAACAATCAAGAATGCTGGAGATTGCCAGACAGCCTGTGTTGGACCTGGGTTTGGAAAACATGGAATTAATCTGTTTAATAATTCATCAACGTAGAATATAAAATCTGTATCGCAGTTTTTGTTTTAATATATGTGTTTAATGTAGTTGTCTGATGGTTGAAAGATTTCATTCCAAAATGCATGCCACTTTCATGAATTACCATTTTCTCATGATGTATATTGTTGGGAGCTGGCTTTACGCATACGAGAAATATGAAAACTGTATTACCACCTTTATTGGAGAAAATGAAATATGTTTTTAATACTTCAGCTGCTGTTCTTTTGAAAACAATTCAGACAGGTGGATATACTGTGTTTTGGAATGATATTCCTTACTTGTTCCACTGTGTTATTCTTGTTTGAGAGTTTTTAGATGGAGGCAGCACCAGCAGATATACTTCCCAGGGATTTCATTATGTTTTTTTCCTGCTCGCTTCACTTTTGAGTTGATCATTCAGGTGGGATAAATGCAAACATGCTGAGTAAGAAACTCGTCGCATAGCAATTGATATCAGGACTCGCTTGGCAAATGGATAGGGAAAAGGCACACGACTGCGAGACCACTGATGCGTCTGGAAGGAGACGGCAGGGGTTGCAAACGTCTTGCAGGAAAGCAATGGAGACTGAAGCAGCATTCTGAGCAAGTACCTGTAATTCTTTATTCGTGGTGTTATCTTGTGCAAGTTTTAAACACATCCTTCGTGCAGATGGCATTTTCTTTCCATTCGTCTGAAGCTCTTTCGCATCTGTAGCTGTGTATTTGTGTTTACATCCCTGTGCGTACTCACATTAAGTAACGATGCTTCATACGGTCGTGGGGGGGTGGATGGTGGGGGGTGGGCATGGTCATTAAGCTCTGCAAGGTGTTTGTCCATCCATCCATGCTAATTTTTTGTCAAGCCGATGTCCTCCGGAGCATCGAGGGCCTTGAGGAGAAGACTGCAGGTGTTTGAGTTTGCCAGGCCTGTCTTTGTGCTTTCTATTCAGCCGAGCAGCGCTCTGGGTTCTCATTAGTGTACTGCGCACCTCATATCCATTCACTGGCACCAAAGGTGGCAGGGAGCTTGTATGGTTATTTTCTCATTATAATGTGCATATTTCAGGGGCACAACCTATTACAGTGTGCTTATGTCGTGACACAACAGTTTTCACATAACTCACCATGAGAAAATGGGATCTCTCTGACTACCCAGACCTGCAAGACGGTTTCTTTCAGATGCAAACTTTCTCAAGATATGCAGTCCCATCATCAATATCATTTGTGCTGGATGCCTCCAATTAAAATGACTGATTGTCAGGCGCTTAATAATATTTGAGAGTGCGGCAACTAATTACGTTTGTGCAAGTGTCTGCTTCATGAAAAAAGATGTCCAGTGGGCTCACTGCAGCTGCCGAACAGCTGTGGGAAGAGCATTAAAATAAAAATAAATCCCTTTGTGAATGTTTGTTAGCTGATTCCACCCAAGCATGCATGGCTTAAATGGAATCTGCACTGTCTGGCTGGCAGTGGTTCATTTTAAAATGGGGAGCCATATTCAGTGTTTTATGTACTCCTCAATATCTCGAAAGGCAGTTTTCAAAGTATTATTCTGGTGTTAGATTAGAGTAGAATGTAGCATCCATTTTCAGGAAGAAGCATGTCAACTGTCAAGACATGTTACACCACCATTCAGGTCAAAACACTCTCATTTGCATTCAGGCAAAAATACTTTTTGATATTCCCTGGAACTATTTGACCATTTTTCAAAGTCCAATTATAACTTGTATGGTTAGTATTCTATGGCTGGCTCTGGTTCCAGTTTCTGTACAGCAGTTTAATGTGTTCCACTGAAAATGTAAGACGACTATGTAGCACAGTGCATGTGGTGTAGCCCTCGTACCATCATCCATAATACAACAAAAGTGTGTAAAGTGTCCATTTGTCATACATGAACACACCACAGCACTGTGTGAACAGCACAAAACTGTTCTCTGCCTTTAACCAATTCACCCAGTGAAGCAACGGGCAGCCAGGAACACAGCGCCCAGGGAGCAGTGTGTGGGGACGGTACCCTGCTCAAGGGAACCTCAAGGGAACCTGTCAAACGCAGTCTTGACATGAACCCACAATTTTTAATCCCAGGGGCAACTCCCTAGTCCACCAACAGCCCAACAGTATACATAACTGCAGCACAATATTTACCTCATTAAATAGCAAGATGCATCAAAAATATGCAGATTCTGATCTAGTCAATTATAAATGTAATATTTGCATTCTAATCTGTCCCGCACTGTCTGTCACAACAGACTTCTTATTGAATCTGCCATTAATCGTGTTTGTAACATTGGGTCTTAAATGACTTCAGACCCCAGTGTCACATGGTTTTAACAACAAGGAGCAATCTTACAGTTCATTACTTGTGTTGCTTGTGTATATTATCTCTAATGGTGCCTAGCTTGAAAGCAAAAGGGCCTCTGGATAGCAGCCAAATGATTATGTAATTAGATAAATGAACGCGTTTAAATCAGGAAATAAGAGTCAGAACAAGCAGATAATGGGCTTGCAAGGCTACAGGTTCAGATATGTTATAGACCTTCTTAAGTGCCATCACTTCTGTCTGCACTGTGATTGGTTTGTTAACTTAGGCCCTCAGCATATCTACAGAAAAAGAATTGTAAGTCTATAAAGAAGCTTCCTTTTTCTGTCGCTAACCTCTGTGTCCCTTACATGCTGTCCTTCATTATCTCATTGTACCAAAAGAAACTGTGAATTACAGAGATTGCTCACACTTGTATGTGTTTGTCTTTGATGGAATCTGAGGGATTCCAGGTGAGAATAGAAGACTCTAAACGGGAAAGTGCCACACAATTGCTAATATGTGCTCATTGAAGAGCTCAAGTATGTGCATTTCAATGTAATTCAATGTAATAAAAAGGTTTAAAACCTCATAAATTTTACCACATTCCTGGCTGACAATGATTATAAGTGCTCAAATCATGTATATCTTGAATGCTTGTCATTTATAATGGTTTCAGACATAACCCATTCTATGACCCACTATTGAGGCTGTAGCTGGTGATGTTAATTGGCGAATGGGTCTAGGTATCTGAAAGGACACCAATTTAGTCTAGTCTGAGAACAGATCACATGTCTCCATGGACACAAGATATCAATACGAAAGATGTACTTAGGTGATTGTTCACAGAAAGCCTATTTGTCTTGGGTTAATGGCTAATCCTACATTTTGAGATTTGACAAGAGAGCCCATAATGTACTTCTTTCTGTCAATACAGCTGCACGGCCAATAATACAAATCTGTCAGTTGAGCTCAGTCAATAAGAAATGCTGGAACGTAGATCAGCACCTCTTATTGATGGAACAGTTCTGGATGAAATCTGTGGAAGTTTGAGAGTTGCTCTGTAAAATGCTCCTTCCCTGTTTTACATATTCCCTTTTACATATGATGCCTAATTAACTGAGGCAGGTGCTTTCCACAGAAACGTACATGTACTGCTCCGAGCTATTCTTCAACTTACAATGCAGTCCGAGCATTCTGACAATGCATATATGGATTTCACATGTTCACATAATGTTTTTTAAGTATTTAGAACAAATAATGAAACTGATAGTGAAACATGTTCAGACTCAACAAATTATTAATATATTGCCGTTAAGGTGTTGTTGGCAATCACAGCTTCAAGAAGTCTACAATTTAAAGTCATTTTCTGATGTTTTGGTTCAATTTTGGCCTGTTGCTATTCAATTCCCCAAGGTTGCGAGTAGTAGCATGAAGATTGCTTGATTCATTATAAGAAAAATGCTAGAAGATTGCATTTGAAACATTCCCTACCTAAAATGGGACAGGTCCATTGCCATGGTTTCTCTTCCCTAGGCAGCGTTGTTTCTAAATTTCATACAAACACACACTCACTCACACACACACACACACACACACACACACACACACGCACACACACACGCACATATATATATATATTACACAGAACAGCCTATCCATTTAAAACCACAAGTCTAATATTGTCACAGACCCTCATAGACCCAGTCATCCCCATCCCCATCTTCCATTGCTCCAAGTTTTGATGCTCATGTGCGCATTGTAGTCACTTTCAGCGATAGACTGGGGTCAGCGTTGGCACTCTGGCCTGTCTGTGGCTATGCACTTGCAATGCACTTGGTGTTTTGACTCCTTTCCATCATTAGCCATCTCAGCAATGTGTGCTACAGTAGCTCTTCAGTGGGACTAGACAAGCCTTCACTCCCCACGTGCGTCTCTAAGGCTTGGATGCCCATGACCCTGTTGCCAGTGCACTGATTGTGTAGATACTAAGTTTCAGTAGATACTAATCTCTATATACAATTAACAACCCAAGACCTGCTGTTTTATAGAGGCTTTTACCCAGTCATCTAGACATCACAATCACGCATGTGCATTTTTCTTGCTTCCAATACTTCAGCTTGACCTAACTGTTCACTTGCTGCCAAATATATCTCACCATTGACAGGTGCCATTGTAAGAAGATAATTATTCACTTCACCTGTGTGTAATGTTGTGGTTGATCAGTGTATACTAGAATTTCCCAAGTGAAAATGCTGTTTGTGAGGTTAATGCGCAGGTTTCCATCTAATTAGGGTTATTTTCGTCTGTTTACTAAAGCACAGTGTTCTTGCTTGTGGGTGGGCTAAACTCCAGTTAGTTACCTTAGAAATAAAGCACTAGTGAAACACTGTTTTACATGCTATAGCTCTCTTATATGAATTATATTCCTAAAGGCAAACTTAGCTTATAAGACTCAAAATGTTACACTTCATGTAAAACCAACTGAAATTGGCTTTACATTTAAATACTCCAGCTTTAGATAAAAAACGTATTACCCAAAATTCATTATGTATGTATGTATGTATTGTGGTGTCAGTACCAAGTTATTACATGTACCAGGATCAGTAATATGGATAAATGTAACATTTATACCAAATGGAGTAAATTAATGTTAGGATAGTGACCCAACATCTAAGTATGGAGTAGAAGATATACCTCATCAGACAGTCGATTTAAAATACTGCTCAAGTCAAAACATGTCTAATGCTAATCTTTTTAAAGGAAATATCTGCCAGCATATATCATTAAGTATACCTGATAATTTACATTATTGGTTCAGTAGCTTGATTCACCCAAACACCACAGAAAATCACCTGGAGCATCTGAGGTTGGTTGTAATGCTCATAGCTTATTTAGATAAAGTAGCCAGTACCAGTAATATGCTACCGTAATTAGGGCTGGGCGATATGGCTGAAAACTGTGTCACGATATCAGTGTTTCATATTGGTCGATATTGATAATTATTGATATTTTATGACCTATTTAAAATAAGGAACAGGAGAAAAATATATTACATTTAAACATTTTTATTTTAAACTTAACCTTCCTCTGATCATAATCTCCTCATTACTATGTTTAAACAAAAATATAAACTTTAGCAATGTGAAATATAGAGTGTCTTATATTGTTTTTTTCAGCACAAACCAGGCAATGATGAACATATTTGTTTTTTACTTTGACCAACTACATAAACATATCAGGACAAAAATTAGCTTTTTAATTTTTACTGTTTTTAAAATTACTGTCAAACACACAAATACATAGATCAATTTACAAACATTAGCCAAATAAACATTATTCAACATACAAGCAAGTGCGCCACAGGACCCCAGTGACCCCCAGGACCCCCTGGTATTAGATGCGCAGAACTGGTGCGCACTGGCCAGCTGCTGGAAAAGGCTGAAAACACACCAAAACACACACCAAATTACACTCAGGTCACATATTTTATATCAAATTACAAGCAAGTATATGAAAATTGTTATATTTGATTTTAGAAGTAAAAAAAGTCACCTCTGTGCTCACAGAGTAAACACAAACCTACCCTCCCCTTCTCTCTCTCCCTCGCCCCTCTTCCCCCTCTGCTAGCGGTAATTTTTCCATGTTTTTTAAATTCTTATAACTTTACTTGTACGTGACACAGGAAGTCCAGACAAGGCTCGCGATGATGTCTGAAGCTTTGTGATTCACAAAAAAACTGCAGAACTTCCATAAAAGGAGTTGTTTTGCTGTACTACAACCAATTATGACAGCTGCGATTGCCGCACTGATCCAAACTAGCAACCAAACTAGCTTCGCAACCTGTTTTCTTCCGACGAAGAATAAAAAATATCAAACACATTTTTATTGATATCGATCATGTGTCTATCGCAATACATATCGTTATCGTTTTATTGCCCAGCCCTAGCCGTAATATGCTAATTATTACCAAACGATATATTGCGAAGCCCCAGCATTAGCCTTAGTTTAACTACCTTTGAGAGGATGCCACTTACAACGTAATTTAGACAAAGACCCTTAATTCCGCATGCAGAAAAGTGATCCCGAACAACAAAAGCACTTAAATGGTGACAATTTTGCTATCGCTGTGGGTGTGCAAAACAGACAGAGTGTACGTTAAAGTTACTGAGGTGGAAGCAGTGAAGCATAGCTCTTATACATATAAAGACACTTTGACTGGCACATAAATTGTTTTTTTCATACTGGAGCTGACATGAGCTGTTATGAATATACAATCGGAATAACATTATATGTGGCAATTATGACTCATGACAAATATTACTTCTGTATAAACATCCTAGAAAACAAATTATGTGCTCTGTTCTATCACAAGCACTAAGAGATGTCAGATAGTCTTTGCGACAGACTGACTGCAGTGAGCTCAAAGTCCACGTTGTCGTTCACCAGCGCGCTGATGACACGTCGGGCAGAATTGTTGCATCAGTACCCAGTGGCGCTTGCGTGGCAGGTTTGATCAAGCTTAACCTGCTGATTATCGCATTTTGTTTGACTTGTAATTATTGCAGTGCCTGTAGTTACTTTCAAATATGGGAATTTAGGCATTTGTGACCGTCCAGGCCCACTCTAAGGCTCTGCCGCATCATACTTATATAAATATTTCCATGTTGTCAGTTAAAATATGGCTCTCAGCCTTTTTCCTATTCTGCCTGAGAACCTCACCAGCGCACTGCTGTTTGGCAGTGTTTCTGCCAATCAGTGCAAACCCAGATGGCAGTAAAAACGTCACTTCATTTCATCTGTTTGTCGACTTTCTGCCTGTCAGCGGCACCCCGGAACGCAACACAAGCCATCTATCCAGAGCTTTGCTTTTTTCCATTCTGCTCCCGAGTTTTTTTTTTTATCGAAAGGAAAATGTGCGCAGCATTTCTCCACCTCTCTTTTCAGAAGCCAGCCTAATGCCTGTGCCCTTTTGTTTAGGTATTCCATGTGCAGAAGCTTCTGAAGGATCAATGCGTTTCTCCCTTTGTCCCATCTGAGACGAGTATATAGAAGCGTCTGACAACGTAATGGCTGAAGATCAACTGTTCTCCTATAACTTTTGAAAAATATCCATCTGCGAATGCATAATCAGAGCAGAGCGAAAAATAACCTGAGAAATCATTTGCACCATTTGAAAAGTCTTTCATCTAACTGAAGCATTGATGCGCTCCAAGTCCAACTGCTAGCAGTCTTTTCAGGCTCTTTTTTTCTTCATGACTCTTTATGTGTCTGCGTGGCAAGGAGCAGAGCAGACACAATTAGTTTTCCATTTATTTTGTAATATATCTCCCTGAGAGACATGCTTAATGTTTGGGACCTGCACGCCACTGTCCGTGCTGCAATACTGTTCCAAAAGGCCAGCCGTTAAATAGAGCTGTAAGGTAGGAATCTAAAGACCAGACACTTTCAATATCCACATGCACTTTGTCTTAAGAGTGCCGTCCTCCTCTTCTTTCCAGAGAGACAGATCCCTTTGATAGAACAGCTGTAGATAATAACCTTGCCGTCTGTGAGCCAGCTTTTCTTTGGGCTGGGCTGGGAAAAGGGCCTGGGCAGAACTGACAGAGATACGGCTTAGGATTTATAAGGCAAGCAGATAGGATGGGTATGCATCTCTCCTCAGACAGAAGAATCATTAGTGCTGGAACATTAAGCGCTGGTGTTTTTGTCTCTAAATTAGTTTCTGATGCAGCGCACTCTGTTATCTGCCACCGGTGTGCCTTTGAATGTACGCTCTGTGCTCAGCGCTGCAGATTGGTGTTCCTCTGAGCAGCGGGGCATCTGCTTTTAATTCCTCTCTGTTCAATGCCCTATCTGACCTGCTCTAGGGAGCATCAGGATTAAGATAAGTCGCCCCCCCCACCATTGTTCTCACACGCATGGAGCTTAATTCTCATTAACTTGTCCCCGCAATCTCAAGTCACCTGTAAGCTTTATTTTAGTCAGTTGTGAAACACATGAATGATGTGGAGTCAGGGTCGCTCACTGTGATATGAATACTGTGCACATATAATACATGGAAGCGGATTCACTTAGTGTTACTTTCCTGTCCGTGTACATAACCTCTGGGACTTGTGATTAATTTACACCTCTGTGTGGTGCAGTTGGCTTTAGCCTAATTAAATTATGCTTTTGAAAGGGGAACTTGCTCCATAGATTATGTTACAGTATTAAACATTCTTCTCTGTTGGACAGAGTGTGGTAGTGTGCTGTAAGAAAATGAATTTAAAGGTTGGTGACATTATTGCTTTGCGTTCGGGTGATTAAGCCTTCCCCAGGTGTACAGGATGAGTCAAAGATGTAATCATACGTTAAGAGCTCTTGGGCTCTGCGGGCTTATAGGGATTCTCTCTTTTTTCATATTTAACGTTGAGGCTATACTTCTGCAGACAGTGGTTACTGCCATGATTGCTACTAACCACACTTGAAGCAGCCGTTAATTTGCGAATTCTGTTTAAAGTAGGTGTGCCAGTGGCAGCTGGTGGCCAGATGTATGCAGCATTTAAAGAGATATTCTTCCCAAAGCAGATGATGAAACACTGTTGCATTCACTTCTGGTTAGCTTAGCTTCGACACTAACAGATTTGGCATCGAACAAAAGATGTTGATGAATGTTGTTCAGATAATGAAAGTCAACAAAACTGTTTGGGAAAAGTTTATGACCTAGATATAACAACAATAACTGGGATCGTATTCATTCAACCACGCTGTACTCTGGTCTAACTGAGCTCTAGGGTTTTATCCATGTCTTGTGATTTTCTAAAGCTGTAAACCACAAGATGCGCACTTTACTGTGGTTTTCCCACAACACATATCAAAGTAAAATGACTGCAGCATACAGCCTTTAGTGGCTTACTGCTTTCATTAAGCATCACAAAAATGGCACATTAGTATTTGTTTGATGTGTTCTGTGTTCTGTATATCAAGTATGTGTTTGAATGCCTATTTTAAAAGATAAATGATCTGTTCTGTAGTTACTAGGCAGATACTTAAAGATGGATGTGATAGTAGTCTAAGATATCAAATAGACTAATATACTTATTTTATCTAAAGCCTGAGCACAGTCACACTCCACACTACAAATTTGCAAGTTACCCCTTTTCACTGAAAGACTGAAGCGAGGTGCCAATAAATAATGAAATGACAAACAACATTAAAACAAAATACGTATTTGTTCATTCTTTTAACTCTTGTTTTGATGGTTGACTAATTGTCAGGTGAAGAAACAGAGTGCATCCTCAGTCACTCATTTAGTCACTGCACTGCTGAGAGACATGGCAACAGAGATGAGGTTAGTTAGCTCTGTTAGTTAAGCTAAGTTAGCTAAGTTAGTTAGCTCTGTTTAACTGATACCTGCATGACATTAACAACTGTAAATCTATGCATATTTTGCATAAATGTGTCAGGTCATCAATTGAATGGGAAAGATATAGATTTAGAGGATGACAGGTCTCTCTCTGCATGTAATGTTTTACAGGTTACAGCCAGAGTTGGCATCCTCCTTCTCAGCAGACACAAAAATCTTATGCCTTATGGCAGCTGCACTGGCACTTTAAAGCATAAGTGTACAGCTTGAAGCTGGAAAAAATGTGAAGTAGCCTGAGCCTTCATCTAACTTTAATCATAATGTACTTTATCTCACATGCATGTGCAGCATTTTAGATTAAATGTTTGAGAAGTTCACATGTTCAGGTTATTTTGGAATCAAGGTGAAGTTATCCGACACTAAACAGCCGGTCATTATCTGGATTTATTATCACGCAGACAGATCTGAGCTTTCATTGTGGACTATAGAACGGAAACTATGGATTGCCTGCCTGACTCAACATGGTCTTAGCTCAGTCAAATCTAAATAATTGGCAAACAATCGGCTTTAACATCAGAGGTGTGAACTGACATACATTTATGCTTAGTCACAATGAACTGCCTAGTTGTGGGTAAGGCATTAATTGTAGCAAGCTCCAAACAGTGTTGGAGTATTTACCAAAAATAGAGCAGCCATGGCTTCAGGCCAGGTCTGAAGTGGAATGGAAATGTGATCCACTGAGATAGGCTTGTCTTACCAAAGCCAAACTTTTAGTCCAGTCAAATGCTGGAGTCACTGTGACCTGCTTTGCTCTTTAGGAATCGCCTGCAATTAGATCTGGATGGTGAAGTCAATGTGAAAGCATTGATTGTCCTACACCATGAGAAAACTGCCCAGGAATAACAATCAAATACAGACTGTTGCCCCTGTGCAACAGGTTCAGACTGTTTTATTTAAGATTCTGTTTAAAGGCAATCCAAGTAGCTGTACTACTATGCAAGCAGTCAGATTAACACTACTTTGAGGGCCTGTGTCACATTCATATCACTTCCAGTGACAGTCTGTTAAAGTAAAAATAGTCTGACTCTTGTCAGCTCATTAAACCAGCACATTGCCCCCATCTGAATTATGAAGTCTGGCTTGAACATTACTGAACATATTACAATAACTGGAATATTGTAAAGCTTTTTAGGTTTGCCATTGAAAATGAAGGGAGATGCCAGTTCAGCAGATACTATGTTTAAAAATGTGGTTATTCCTTTCAGTCTGTTTGAGTTGATTTACTGCTGGATTCAAATGAAAATATATGCAAAATTATGATATTTTATTCATTTGTAGGAGTAAGGCCAATTTTAAAGACAGATAAAAAAATCTTTTTTAAGAAATGACCCTTTTTGAGTGACAGTTTTCACAGTAAGGCAGGCAGATTTGCCCGTATTAAATTAGAGCTGCCCATATAGAATATTTATTTGAGTAAGTGTGCTAAACCTCCACTGCATGTGGCCATGGCTGATAACGCTGCTTTTTCTAATAAAGACCCCCTGCTTATGTGGACGTTTCCTCAGGTGTTCTCCACAGGAGCTCCTCCACACATGTCCTCAGCCTGAACCTTAAACCCCCAGAGCCACACGCCTTAACCTTTCCTCCCAGCTAAGGGAATATACACACACACACACACACACATACACTGTGTAGCAGAGGAGTCGTATTTCAAACTGAAGCTTTGAATTTTTAACCAGTGTCTGCTCCAGTGCCTCTCGGACTGTTCTGTGAAGTGGTGACGTGGTGGTGACACTGGAGCAGAGCTGTGTGGTTACGTACAGCAGATCAAAGCTGTCTAATGATGGGGGGATGTGTTGATGCTTGCTGAATAGCCCTTTTATGTGCACTAACATTGGTATTCAGTCAGAGACTGGGTCACCATTCAACTGCTTGAGTCCAAAGGTGGGGCGTGCACCTGGCACCAACCGATTTGGTGTTGCATTACATGCGTTGCTAGGAGGCCTTAGCGAATGAGGACAAAAAGAACAGACTAAATAACAGTGTCGCACGTTCACTGTGTCTTTGGACAGCCTTAGAAAGTCTGTAATGAGAACGGCTTATGCCGTGCTGGCTATCGTGAATGGTGATTGTGACCGGACTCTCTAGGCACCTGGCTTGTCTGGACAGAATGTTTTTAACTTTCAGAGTGTGGTCTCCATAAAGATGTTGTATTGCTTTAGCTCTTTTTTTTTTTTTTTTTTGAAAATTCCATTCAGTTAATGATAGATTAAATGAGGTGGGAAATTCCATTTTTAATGGCTTCTAAAGGTCACCCATGGTCTTATCATCATTAAAATAGAAAAATGAAGCCTTTTCGTTCTTTGGAAATCCAACAAAACATGTGAGTTATAGGAGGGAGTTTGGGGATTCTTATTACTTTTCCTCTCTGTGTGTATGTATTGGTGGAGGGGAGGCAGGAGGTCAGGGTGTTTTTCTGAAAAGCTGCTGCATGCATTATTTGAGCAGATTTTACTTTGAATTGGGCAATTTGACTTTTCCAGTCACCCAGCAAGACTTTGCAGTAGTCATCATCTCACTGAATAGATGACCGCATTGTGTTTTCTCTTTATATCCATCTAAGATGTGCACCCTTTAAGCAAGATCCTTGTAGGCAGTGATTGAAATTCGTGACCTTGATATTTGCTGTTGGACCCCAAGCTCGGAAGGTAATGACTTTGAAATTGTCTGCCATCCCTGAAACTTTGAATGGTCTTATTTCTGACACAGCTCAAATGTCTGCGAATCAGAAATGTCAAAGCGCATGAAGCCTTTTGTTGTCGTGGCTGGAGGAATACTTTGAGCAATGATGTCAGTAATAAACTGATGTGCACCATGAGCGCAGAGGAGATTTTGCACTTTTCTTGCTTTCCAGCTGTGTAATAGCAGTATTCACACAGAGACATGAATGTCATTATTAATTTCACCGTGACATTTTGCATATCGTTTTAAGAAAAGTGTTGGCACCGTTTATGCCACCATTATGAACTGACAAAGTGAGGAGAAGGGGGAGGGGGCATCAGTGAAAATAACAAAGCTAGAGTGCGTATGATGTCAATGAGCAACAGCAGATTTAATAGATGTTTCAAGGGAGTGCTTTCTTTGTTTGAAGCCAGGCTGGAAATACTTGCAGTTTTAACAGGACATTTATAAGAATCATTTTTATGTCAGCAGATACACAGTGGGGTGGAAGGAGAGCAACAGTTCAGTTGTGCTGCTGATGCACTGAGGCTTATTACTACTGCAGGAGTCTCACATGTTCTCAGCACTGTGCTACATGTAATGCAACAACCAGTGTTTAAGGCATGAGAAACTCGGCGTCTGCACAATTTTTGCTCTGCGCGCACTACGTGTTTTGATTGCACTTAGTCCCACACAGAGGGCTCTGTTTTCCTGTCAGTTCATGCACATTCGCCATGTACAGTAATCCCCTGCTTTTTGCGGGGGTTACATTCCAAGAGCACCTGCATGTAGTGAAAAACCTTGTTGTGTTTTGGTAAAAAATACCTAGAAATACCTATTTTTTTTATAGTGTAAACCCTAAATATGCCCCCAAATATGATCCCAGAACACTTTAATGTCAGTTTAATGCATTATCCTTAAAGATAATTTAAAGGTAAACCCGTATACTTATCTTGGAAGGCCACGGGACACAAATAATTGGGACAAAGCGGCAAGGTGAACGTGTCCCCTTGTGTGAAAACATCCAGAAAAAATATATTGATTGCCACAAAAAAGCAAAAAAAAAGGCAGCGGGTATTTGCAGTTGCGCGTTATTGGGAGGATTTTGTTTTTACAAATTCTGCGTGTGACTGAAGCTGCGACTCCTGATCTGCGGAAAACTGGGGGATTACTGTACTTAAATTTTTGTCCACCAGGCTTGTATTACATGCAGTATTATCTGCTTTACATAAAGAACGCACTCCACTTTAAAGCCTACCAGCTACCAAAATATTCTAGAACATATATATCATGGCGAGTGTGAGAGAGAACGCAATAACACACTGTTCTACAAGAAAAACGTCTTTCATTTTCAACTTTTACAGCTTTGAACAGACGTTTGCAACACAGAAAGTATTGCACCCCCAATCGGAACGCCTCAGTACTGCACCCATCTCACCAAGATCTCTCAAGGTCATGATACTCCAGCAGCTAACACTCTGGAGGAGGGTGACTGGCGAGACTGGCTCAACCACACAACATACACACAGGAACACACGTTAATTCACTAACTCTACTTGACAAACCTCTGCTCCCCCTCTAAAACTCACAAAAACATATATAGCTGGGCCAACCATGCAGCAAAGGCTCATGGGAGCCAGTCCTGCCGTGCCCCCTCGTTCTCTGCAGGGTTTATGTTAGGGCGTGGTGCTTAGCAACCCAGCACGAGAGTAGGAGGGGGCGTGGCGGACGAGGCCTGGACGTCACAAAAGCACAAAAAATGCGTGTATAAACAGCTGATCCGCGTAAAACTGAGGGATTACTGTATCTCTATACCTCTATGTAACCAATAGCACAAACAACTGTTATATGTTTTATTCATTTATTGAACAAAGGAACAAACATTAAATGTATTTAGGAATAAAAGTATGTCAACCTCTAGAACTCACTCTTGCCATCTTATGGCCCGTGGATTTGTTCACACAAGGAAGGATTAGCATAAGCAGGTTCATTATATACGTACCAAAAGGTGTGGAGTGGTGTGGAGACTGTGTTTTCGTGTGAGTAGGCTGCCAGAATTTGCATTGTAGGAATCTGCAGAGAAATACTGTCTTAACAGGATGCAAATGTCTGTTTGAGAATCAGTAGGCCCGTCCCACAGGTCGTGATGTTGTCATAGTTACTTCATGGCTCACTTAATTCTTTTGGTTTCATAAATCAAGCTTGGTTTTGTGATCCATTTACCCTGTCGTCAGCGCCCTTAAAAACAAAGGACATTCTTTAACTTTCTTTACATCCATATCAAGAAAAATGACACATCAGAAACCAATGAAAAAGAAACCAACAGTGGTTCTCTTGTGGCTTGAATCTTTGTGGTTCCACTTGGCACAATATTCTATGTAAAATGTAACACTGACCATGCTAAGGCCTTTGAACAAAAAAAGTATTCAGACGTCTCACAGGTGGATCTGAGCTGTCCATCAGAGACACCCACACAGATTTGCTTCATACCTTCATTAAAGCAGAAATGAAGCAGTAGAATATTCAAAAAATTCATGTAAATAGAGATTCTTAAAAGATTCTGCTTTTTATTCAGATTGATCATTGTTTCATAAAGTGTTTGACAGTATCATTTATAATGAAAAACATTGTGTTAGAAAAGTAATTCAAAATCAAGGGATTTTCACAAATGGTCTTAGACATCTGGCCACCACTATATTAAAATAGAGAAGAATCTGGGCTTTTCTGTCTCTCACAGTCTCTATGCAGTTATCCTGATTGGCATGAGGTAGTTTGGACCATGGATAAGCTCCTTCCTTTGTCCTGGTGCCTTAGACATGGATGACTTAAACTATGTGAAACTGATTCAATAGCCTTGATTTCCCTGGGGACACCTACAGTAACCTTATGCACTGAGTCTTTAAAACTCTGCTCCCCCAACTGGGCGGAACATTTTAACATCTATTGGAAAAATCAGGCTTAATCGCCACTATTTTAGGAAGGCTTTCAGATGTAGAGATTTCAGACGCCCCATTTCTGACACAGTAATTCTTGGTAAAGAGCCTGTTCCTGCTCCTCTCATTGCATGAATTTGTTTATCTATGATCATTTCTTTTGGAAAATTACACAACTGTGATATGACTTTAACATTCTCTCGGATCTGCTCGTGTTTTGAAAGAAGATATGGTGTAAAGTTTTTTGGAGAAGAATAGCTGTGTTGGAGCAGGATGTTGCATGAATTTTTTACCATTATCCCCTAAGAGCCACAGCTCCTCTAATTGCTGTACGCTATGAAGCATGGCTTCAAGCTCCCCAGATCACTGTGAAGTCTGAACTCACACTGAAACATTTAACATGCCGGTCAGACTACTGTCAGAATCGTCCGTTCAGAAGTAGCTTTTGGCTTTTTAATCTGAGGTATCAAATCTGCACAAATTTTCTGGGCCAAGAAAGTCTCATAATGCTTGGCTTATGCCTCCACTGCCCCGTGAATACAAATGGCTCCGTCTTCAGAACTTTAGATGCGAAAGTTACCTTCCCTGCTCCTCACCCACGCTCTAAATGTCATTGATATATATTGCTGCTTTTCCTGGCTCTCTTCTGAGCGAATACAGATATTCTTAGTGAGGCCCATAAACAAAGCCCTCCCATTGTAGCGAGTATTGGATTGCTCGTTATTTATCTGTATGTATTTCGATTAGTTGTAAATTTACGTCTTGGTTAATGAAATGCGGAGGTGAGTTCTCATTCATTTTTAATTGTGCCGCTATAAAACCGAATGGCTGTCTTAGTGCTTTGCAGTGGCTGGCCAGGTGACCTTCCTTCTGATTGGCTGCAGTAGTGGCTCTCACACCCCAGTGTGAAGCTCAGTGCATGTTGTCTAACCCTACACAAGGTGAGTTAGAGCCGTCTATTGGCTGATTTTTTGTTTTGATTTGAGAGCTGAAATGCAGGTTACGAGCATTTGTGCTTGCAATTATTACATGCGAAGGACGGTGCTGAGATGAAGCAGATGATGTGCATTGAATTAAAGAAATAAATGAGAAAATCATGACCAAGGTCTGTGTTGACTTGGTCAATTAAAATATTTCCTAAACAGCAGACATCTGTCCATGAAAATATGGAGAAGCTGACGGTGTGGTTGATGGGGAAGCAGCTCGCAGGAGATCCCTTAACAGAGGTGATAATCTGCTAGAAGATTTTAGCTGTTTACGCCGAGATGTTTAAAGCCAGTCAGGGCTGGTTTGAGAATTTTAA
>JBBPDC010000141.1:9503986-9519440 GCA_037974485.1 Hemigrammopetersius urotaenia
CACACACACACACACACACACACACACACACACACACACACACACACACACACACACACACACACACATTCACACTCAGCAGTGTGAAGTGCTGACATTCAGTTCCACATGTGTTACCCTATGAAAGGTGTCTTTCATCCAGGTTATTGTCGGGCAGTATCAAACCAAGATATAATGCAAACCATTGAGCATGGCACCGATAAAGGCTAATGGTGTTTCAAAGGCAAAAAAAATCAGTCAATGGCAGAACCTTTATAAGTGAATGCCTTGTGTGCATGCATCTGTTAAATCCCTCTTTCCCACACCTGCACAAGGTTAGTAGGGCTTCAGTGTTGGCATAGCACCACTGCTTCTTGGCTCTGGGTAAAGAGATTCACATAATAAGACAGTTAAAGCCTGAGATAGGCAGTGGCCACCAGATGGTGTGTACACTGACAGACCTTGGAATACTTGCACAAGCAAAGCTAGTATAAACAAACCATCCTTTTTGCATGTATTGAAGAGCATAGGTAGGCAAACTGCAGTGGTTACATATGATAAATGTGAGATTGACCTGCATAAATATCACCATCGACAAGTAAACATTTTCTTATATGTGAAAAATATTACAAAGCACAGGACATTAATTAAGACTGTTCATAGCTCTGAAAGATGGTGCTTTGGTGGTGAGGGATGAGCAACTAGATGCTAATCTCTTGAACACTGTCAGCAGCGTCTATTAAGAGTATTGTTCTCCCTCTAATGAGAGCAATTACAGTTGATTGAATCACGGCTGTTAGCACACATAACATGTCCACAGGCAGGTAGATTATGCATTCTAGGGTTTTCACTGTTTAGGCCTAACAGATGGACTCCGGACTCTTACGTCCCTCAGGAGCTGTTGTTGCTTGGGTGTTTTTGATTTTCAAGTGCCTCATGTAATTTTCATACAATTATCAAAATGATTAAGCAGTAGTCATTAACAGGATCAGAAATTAATACAATCTTTTTGGCTGCATCCATTACCAGTGGCAATTTGTGGCGCAGATAGAGCACTCATTTTTCTTTATCGCTGATGCGTTGTTGGATCTGTTATCTCAACGCCTATATAAAATTGCCTGATTACAAAAAAACATGAACCGTTAGAATGGAAATAATGGCAAAGGAGCTAATTTTCATTTGCAAGTGATTCATTCAGAAATCAAGGCAGGCGTTCATTCCTTGTAATCTTTCTAATCTGCATTTTGAGAGAAAAAACCCAGAGAAGTGGCCTGGCACTCTAATCAGGTTTGTCCTATTGCCTCAGAGGGAAAAGGGAGTGTTTTGGGACACATTTTGATCTTGATTTCACAGCACTTACCTTTTCTACTGTTTACTGTGTGCTATGCAAGTTCACACTCTTAGACCATGTGTCTGACAAATAGCAGGCAATGCAGCTGATATAGCTTTTCATGTCATTCCATCTCTCTATGCAGGGAGACAATCCGACTGGAGATGGCTGAACTAATCAATTCATTCTTTGAAGTCTTGACGTGTGTGTGTGTGTGTGTGTGTGTGTGCGTGCGTGCGTGCAAAGAGCTCTGCAAAAATCTTGTGGTATTAAAATCCAATATATTTGTGCTCTCTGAGCCATTTCACAAAAAGCCTTTCCTTCTAAATCATCAGATGAGTTTTTTATCTCCTGTGACATACATTATTTTAAATGCCGCTTAACTGGATTTTTGTTGTGCCATTTTCTGTTTTCGAGCAATTCGGGGTTCTTAGGAGAAGCATATCTTTCTCTATCTTTCAGGTGTGACGTGCCAATAGAACAGGCTAAAGTCTCCCAATGCTTGTCTGATTGTAAATGATAATTACATAGATTAGTCCATGAAGAACATTGTCTCTGTTAGAAATCTGTGACTTAAAATAGCCTCTGTTTCAACATTTTGTAGAAAATTGCTTTAAATATGAAACAAGTCCTCACTCAGTGACTCCTGTGACACTGATGTTTCATGTTGTTCTCAAGGTTATTTCCCAAGCTGTATTTCTGAGCCACAGTGATTTACACCCCTGTAGAATACTTTAGCGAGCGGATGGACATTCATAAACAGTGCTCTCTCTTGATCATTGAGCTTGTATGTTCTTTCCAGTGTTGTTGTTGGTTCTGTCTCACAAGAATAGCACAGTGAGTAGGTGGTCAGTTTGTGTGATTAGCTGAAGACTAAACATGCTGAATGTTAATTTCAGATGTAATATTGAGAACATATTGCAGCCAATCTCGGTCGCATATTGTGCCGAGAGCTCCCACGTCCATACACCTGGTCCTGAGTATTCTTGCAGTGAGGCTGGCCTGTATTGTCCGAACATTAAAGATTCACCAGGTCCTCAGAATACTTAGAATTCAACGTACATGCTCTGGTTACTGGTCACTTTTTTGCAGTTGTCAGAACTAAAAACAAAAAAAGATTTCTATGACATCCTAACCAAAGAGGCATAGCTGTTTCCCTATAGTTGGCCTGCTGACTGTACTGTATAGAGTTTGAGTTTGAGGCCTTGGGAAGTATACAGGTGCCGCAGGCACAACGTGTTGTAACACAGTTCCCTAGTAGCCCTGAAGCAGAAAGCAGCGGCCAGTTGCTTCTTCAGTATGAGAAAGTGCCCCTCTGACTTTTTCCCTGTGTAATTCTTTACTTCGGAGCTGCCGCTGTTAACCCAGGGCTGACCGGGTCTTGCTATAGCTGCAAGAAAAAGACAGTGTTTGATAAATCTGCTGCTGCACTCTAACACTGGCCTCTTCGATGGGTTGTTAAAGGCTGATGTGTCACCTCCTCCTTTACTGTTAGTGTTTGTCGACAGGCCATCATCACAACTGTCCAGGGCAAAGTAATTTGGAGGAAATGAAAGTGCTGCGTTGGTCATTAACGGCAGGATTCGCAGTTCACAGCCTTCTTATGTGTGAATTAGGACGTTAGGTCGCCAGAGACCTTTGTCATGTTCACTGCTGGTTCCGGCACAAGCTGTGGCATGACAGCAGTTTATTTCAGTGTCAAGACTTCGAGGAGGGTTGAAAGTGGTGGGCAGGATCAGGGTGGTGCTCTGTCAGCACCAAAGAGCAGATTGATTGCTTACTTTGTCAAACTTTGTGGAAATGTGTGTGACATTGAACGGATGAATCAGTTTTACCCTGTGCGAATCGGTGTCAGGTTTCAGATCAAAGCAAAGCATATCAAGAGCCTAACAACTCCAGCGGATGAAACGTCTCGACTGATTGTTATGGCTGTTGCCTGTATTGTTTTTGTCCGTATGAGACACAACACTTCCTTGTGTAGTTGGAATTAATATATTATTAATGTTTTAAATAAGGATGCACCGATTGCAATTTTCTTGGCCGATTCTGATTTCCGATTTTTTTGTAGGTGTGATCGGCCGATACCGATTTTTCCGATACCGTTTTCTTCCCCAGATAACAGAAAATTAGAGCTGCTGCATGTAGTCTACAACGACACAAAAAAATGGGTTTCAACTTTTTTAATGTAACATGGTAGTTACTTTCCCCGTTTACTGGTTACTTTTATAATAGTGGCATATGATAGTGGTTTTAAATAAATTTTCTTTACAAATTTAAATAAATAAAATGTAATACATAAACAAATAAATAAACCCAACAAAAAAAAGATTGGTTTGAAATCGGCAATACGTGTGAGTGATCGGCCGATCACCGATCAGGCCAAAATCGGCTGTTTCCGATCAATCACTGGCCGATCAATCCGTGCATCACTAGTTTTAAACCTTAGCGCTCTTCATTCCGCATGTCAAGTTTCACTCATGTTGTCAATAACCCATAACTCATTCCTGTAACGTATTTCCAAACGAAACACGAAGGTTTTCTGAACTAGCCAACAGAAGGTGAAATAATAAGATTGTTTATTATTACAATAAGTGCATGGTATATGGTGATGTAATCAAAATCTAGAAATAATTTTATGGGTAAGCTAATGTCACTACATTATGAAGGAATATGGGAAATGGAAAAATTGTATTTTAAATGAAATGATGATATGGTCATTACAAACATAGTCATATCATAGAATTTTTTTTTTACATTGATCTCTTTATCCCTTAGAAGCAAACAGGAAGTTTTTGTTGTTTTAACTATAAAATGATAAGCAAATGATCTCTGTTCTGATTAACTGTCCCCTGTTGTGCCAGAAATATGGAATGAGTGGAGCTAAACTGCTGTAGGCTAAGTTGGTGACATATGTAAATGCACAGCTTTTCAAGACATCACAAAAATAATTTACTCAAAACAAATTGCAAACAAGAAATGTTTTTGTCACTTAGCACTGTATGTACTGATGAGTGAACAGTACATTTTGAAATATAGTGTTAGCATACTACTAGAATAGAATAAGTATTTTCTGGAATACCAAAACCCGCACATTCCCATATCTTCTGATGTCACACACACGCACATGCACGCACACACAAAAATGTAAACACCTGCATACAATATGACACACAAGCTGACTGAGAGTTATTAACTGACATGCATATTCAGCATCCAGGGGAAGAATATGGATGTGGAGGCTGCAGTAAATCGATAACTATTCACATAAGTGTCGGGGGCTACGCCATACATTTCAAATCAGATTAATTGTCTGGTGGGATGGCGTCCAGTTTTCAGGAAAGACATTGTGTCAAGGTTGATGGATAGAATGTTTCTGCTCTCCTTCACAATTAACTCATATTCCAGGGTATTTAAATCACATTCGGGAACCAATAAAGCAGCACTCTCGATTAGGCTGCATTGGGAGCTTATTGCCTTACTGTGTGTGTTGAGGTGCTGAGGCTAGCATATACTGCTACAACCTGGCTGTGCTGGAAGAACCTCCACTTTAGGCAGAAAATAGCATTGCTCTTTTCTGTTTTCTACAAAACATTTCCTTAATGAAGTTTAAAAAGACATTCTGTATGGACAAAGTTCTGTTGTTGGATTATTGAGTTAATTAAGTTCACCTGGGATTTGATTATTTCATCGTCAGTTGTTAAGTGCTGCAAATAGGTTTGACATGTGTTCGTATGTAGCTCGCATATTATGACAATTATTCTATTCCAAGCCTCATATCAGCACGATCCATTCCACAGCTGCATTATCTCCAGAAAAAATAATCAATTTGCTTTTGTATGGAAGGTTTTGACTGAGGCATGCTTTGTTTTTAAGGCTAATCATTTTCAGTGAGTTCTAACTAGCACAGCAGCTACACAAGGGGGCTTCTTGAACTTTGGTCAGATATTGCTACTAATTGCTGTTATTGCTGAGCTAAACCCAAGGTCATCCTACCATCCGGGTATAATACAGTCTGATTGATCAAGAACAGCTTGACTTTCATTCTGTGATTAAAGTCTCCAGCTGCTGGCGCGACTCTGGGAACACCGACCCTCGCCCCACCACCCACTGACTCACCCCCCACCGCTGCGCCACCATCCTCCACTATCTCACAGCACTAGACACAGGAACAGAGCTCATAGAGCAGCATGCTCTCTAACTGCCGTACCCAGACTGCTTCCACCAGCATTTGCATTATGCAGAAGCGGAATGTGTTGAGACAGTGCTGAGCTGGACTAATTGTGTTATTGCTGCATGGTGCAGTCGAGGCCTTGGACAAAGCCCATTCACATGGACAGTGTAGCACCACAAGTCATTAGCCTCGCTGCGAAACCTTATGTTTGTCAGCTGGAAAAAGTTACATTGCTTAAGAGTAGGCTTGCACAATATAGGCTTGAGCCTTGAATAGTGAAATTCAGTGAGGTGTTTTGCTGGAACTGAGCTGATTCATTGAAGGAATGTTGTGGACTTTCATGAGTGCCATACATATCTTTTTATTTGACATTTTCTAAAATGCTTAATGCCAAACATTTGCTTCTCTGAAATCTCACTATCGTGTCTCTATCTAAATGAACAGTTGTAGCATTTGTAAGACTGAATCTTTCCATAACCTGAAACTACTGCAGTCTTGTCACTGTAATTGTCTCTGTCAGATGCAACCTATTGAGGATGTTACTGCCGCCAGAAGAGAATAATGCCGGAGTAATATAAAACACTGGGAAAGCCTAATGATGTGCCTAAGGTGGCCGTTATGGTAGTTAAGAGAATGGTTTGCAATTATCACACAGAGACAGGATCTACCGGGCTTAGTCTCTGCAAAAAAAATGCTACAAGACAGAAATGTTGTAAATCCATACGTAGTGGGTCACAGAGACCACCGCACAAATTGATGTGTGAGTGTATATATATATATATATATATATATTTGTTGCTTGGTGCCTACTGCTTTCCAAATGCATCACTCAGACAGTTTTCTTTTTCTCACTCATAGTCACTGGATTGAGTTCATCTCTAACAAACAGATTCTCAGAGACCAAAACTATACCTGGGCTTGGTAGACAGAATCATAGAGAGCTCAGAAACAGCTCCATTATATGCTCACAACACTAGAGCTGTATGCTTTATGTCTTCTGAGGGACGTGGTACTTGGTCGTCTTGGCCAAACACTTCTGCTTGAAGCTTTGATTGAAGAGAAGTTCTATGAATCAGAATGAAAAAAATACTTCCCCATTCGTGCTGGGTGCTGTATGCATGCAAAAAAGAATCACTTTGAATCTGCTCAGATTCATATGCATATGTCCCTGTTTCTACCTGCTCTGTGCTTTCTAATATTTAGGGACTATTATGTAGTACTGTTGGGATGAGACAACTGGTAGTTAAACAACAGATAAACTGTAATGGAATCTTTATATTCAGGATAAGAAATATCAGCTAAAAAGTCCCTCAGATATTTTCGTGCCTTGAGAGAGATGCGCTGCGGCTGAAATGAGGCATAAACTGGAATGCCACTTGAACAGAAGTTCCGTATTCTTCAGCCCTTTCAAGGATCCTAATGGACCCTTATCACCAGCACTTATAGTATCGCCTTGCTGAGTTCATTCACTGACAGCCCATTGTTGAGGAAACTTGCTCAGACTAGAAGATCTATGCTCATTTAAAGCCAGGTTAATTTCCCATTACACAACTTCACAGGGCTCCAAATTGTCATGAGGGGTGACTCAATAAGCAGGTAAAACTGAACCACACTGAAATTCTACTGGTGGGGTTAATTTGATTCTCTCTCTTGTCAAGAGCTTACAGGACACTCCAA
The DNA here is from genome assembly GCA_037974485.1 of Hemigrammopetersius urotaenia. Classification (NCBI taxonomy): domain Eukaryota; kingdom Metazoa; phylum Chordata; class Actinopteri; order Characiformes; family Alestidae; genus Hemigrammopetersius; species Hemigrammopetersius urotaenia. The sequence continues at coordinate 9,511,144 of JBBPDC010000141.1, forward strand.
ACTAGGTTCTCATCTTTTCCATCTTTAAAGTTACTTCCAATTTGAGATTCGTCTGCACTGTTGGATTTCAATTTCTGACCCAGTGGAGCTGAAAGGCAGGGAGGTGAATCATCCACCTCTTTCTCCAGCCTACACCCTCCCCTCCCCACCTCACTCCCCAAACACCCACAACCTCTGGCTTAATCCAGGACCCAAATTCGAAGCAGCCTGCCTCCCTACTCATTGTCCTACTGCGTCCACATACAGCTGCACAAGTGATGATTACACCAGGTCTGTTGGAAACGGAAGGAAAAAACGTGTGGCCTGAGCCCTGCTCAAAGGCTCTGTGACTTTGTTCAAGGGCCTTGTGGAATCAGCCTCAGAACCTTCCATGATGGTAAGAAGCTAAAAGTATGGGTGCTTTTTTGGTTGTCCATAGAAAGGAAGTATCTCACACCTAACAGAGCAACTACTCCTAGAAAGTGTACCAGATATGATTCTCAAAGTTATCAACTTAACTGGACCTCTATCAGATCTCCTCAGCACTGGGCCTTAAATCTTATCTCGCTGTTCTTCTCCACTCTCAGACTTGCCTCATCTTTGGCACAAGGTAATTACATCCTATTGTCCATGGAAGGTATATTATTAAGTTATTAATAAATTATTAATGTACTTGCTGCACAGTGCAAACATCTAATTATAACAACATGGATTTTGAAAAACAGCATGGCTAGGCGGCAACAAAGCTCCCTGTACCTTTAATTTCATTATACTGTAATTCATTCATTAGCAAACAACTTTTAGATCTTGAAATATTTGTGTGCATTAAATATAGTGATTCATTCATCCATGACCACATTAAAGCCATTTGAGTCAGTCATCCAATGTTTCTAACATTTCTAAACATTAAAGAACATATTATTTTAGTTGTTTTTTTTTTTTTACTTTTTAAAGCCTTATTCATATTTGTGTTCAATGCACAGCTAAGAAGTAAAAAGCTATAAACAATAAGCAACACATGTTCTTGTTTCTTCACTCATCATGCTCTCAGTATGCATCCTTTCAACATACTCCTTTGTCTTTTAATAGGCCATCGCAGCTGAGTGCTAAAATGCTGCCTACGGAGACATAGTATAATTAGCATAAATTAGCCGTTATGTATCACACATCAAAATAAAATATGATACAGAGCATGCACAATGTATCATAAACATTATGATGATGACACTGACCCTTAAACGTACCTTCGTGCAGACTTCTTACAACTGCTTATTCTTTGCAGGCTCTCTGTAGGCTGGCTCTGGTCTTACCAGAGAATTTGTAGTGAGGAGAACTGCCACTCAGTAATGTCTTCTGGGTTGATTAGATGCTAGGGGGCACTCCTATGAGAGTACAAAATGAATGCTCAGTGTTCACCAACCAATCAGCACTCAGCAGAAGTAATGCTTGTGCCCACAGACTAAAACCTGTTTGCTGAAGAAAAATGGAAAGCACTGGTAAATTTGAATTGATTTTTAAAGCGTATTACATTTTTCTGCTTTCCAAATTTAATGGACGTTCCATCATAAAGGACTAGAAACATTTTTAAGGTTTCATTGTCTAGCTCCATTCACCCATATTCATTTAGGATATGCACACAGATGCCCTCTGTCATTTTGCAGCCATGATTTTGGTAGAATTGGAGTAGTAGGACATGGCCAGGCTCCTCATAATCAGGTTCTGATGGAACCTCAACAAAGGAAAATTATTCCCAAGTCTATTAACAATATCACTGCAAAACAGTAGATGGCAATGATAACAACGGCAGCCACTCTTCTCTAGCACCTCTAAATACGTGACTGGTTTAGTGTGCATAGATCCCTCTGAAAAACCCTCCAGAAACGCTGGCAGGAATCTCCTGTGGGCTGATTCTAATTGCATGTCTGGTCTTCGTAAAATTTCACTGCTCATCTCGTGCTTCTCATAAAAAAAATATGACATTCTGCGTGCTGTCTGTCATGAGAGCCGTCAGTTCAAACAAAATAGCCAATTTTCTCATTCCTTCAAGATCTAACGTCATGTAAACTTTGAATATTGCATAATATTGCATTTTTTACTTGCCTAAACACTCACAGGAAAATAATTTATCTGTTGTGTTCCTTAGAACAATTTTATCCCTGGGCCTAAACCAGGAAAAGCTATAACTTAATCTGCAGCGGGAAAATGGATATTAATTCTTATATATGATAGGAACCTTAACATCCCCAGCTCAGGCGTTTTCAAACATAGACAATCTCTAGCTCCTATATTATATTGTAGTCATTGAGGATTAGTAACTTAGTGATAGACGGTGCAGTGAAAGGAGATACTGCGTGTTATGAGAAGGGTGCCTTTGTATTTGAAATCTTCCTTTGTTGTCATTGTGTGAAAACCTGGGCAGGGTGTTTATTGAGGGCGGGATTAACAAAAAGCAAAGACCCCAATTATTTAATCCGTCTTTTTACCTGCTGTCGTTTGCTGACCGATTTTAATTGTTCTTGTATTGCATATCCTTAAAGTCCTCCAAGCATTCTGTGTTATTATATTCAGCGTATCAAAGTTCCCCCCTCTCTGATTAGTGATTTCTCAGAGAGGCTAAAGACATTAACCGCTTCAACTTTAAATAATAGCATTGTTCTTAGCTATATTCATTTTCAGAATGCATTCAAAAATGGAAATCCCTATTTAACCACACTGGAAATTGATTTTGCATAGTTTCTGAACATCAGATTAGATTTAAATTAATTAATGTCAACTGAGTCATTTGGTCAAGTATTGATGTGCGCTGAATGTGTGTATTAGGCTTTTGTTTTGTTCCAAATTAGCAATTAGCTTTTTTTGCCCTCTCTCTCTTGAGTTCCAGTCGAGAGGCGTTTTTCACACTCTGAGAGCTCCCATCTTTTGCTTATTTGAACCTATAATGATGTTTGTTATAAGGTACATTTGCCCCATCGACAGAATTGATGAACAGTTTAAAGCCTTACCGATGTGTACCGTTGAAAAGCCTTGAATAGACAATGCTGTCAAGGAGCACTGATGTTACAAGAGTAAAGAGTCATTCTGATCCATTCTATTGCTATGTAGCACTTGCGGAATCTTAGTCATCATTTCTGGATCTGTGAACCAAGCTTGTGAAGTGATTTGCATTATTTACATAATTAGATGTTGTTTTTGTTGTGATTGCGGGTGTTTATTCACGGACACTGTCCTTTTCCACTGGAGTCTCCTGTCTTTTCCAATTAGCACGCCCAGCTGACTAGAGGAGACTTGCAAATTTGGCTGCAAATGAGAGGACTTTTATTTTTTGGGCTGTCAAAGCAATCAATTTAGCTTTTTTTATTGGCAGGATATTGGAATAGTCGCTATGGCACCTCTGTGATCCTCGCTATGCCAGTCAGTTAGCTAGGTTTGTTTTCCTGTTTGAACTGAATGCATTTTCTTTATGGCATTCTGTTAAAAATCTATTGACTCAGCTGATGTTTCACAGCCTGCTAGCACTGAAGGGAAAGACAAATACACCTATAGATGAAGCAGACGGTCTTCATGTATGGACATGAATAGCTGGAAGGCCACATTTGTTTGAAAATGTCCATCATCCATTTGTTTTCTTCTTCCATTTCCTGTTCATCTTAGTGTGATATCAAGTTGGTTTAGACGTCAGTTTTAACTTACCAAACATTATTAAATAAAGTCTAATTTAGTATAATGTACAAATCAGGCTCAACTATACAGTAACTGTGCAAAATCAGAGATTACCATTACTTGTATTAAACTTCAAGTTAAAGGAACAAGTACAGGTTTACTTATTTTTTTTTAGGAAAAAACAGAAAACATTTGAAATGATACAGAAGCTAGTTTATATCACATCTTCCAATATGTACAGTTAAACATGTTCTTTTGTTATTTAACATACTTCCAGTTCATATATTCGCTGAGCTAGATGTATGTATGAACACAGAGGCAGAGACTGTTGTTAAAGTGAACACAATATGTGCTCGCAATGTGGCTGAATTTAATGTTCAGTTACTGAGACTGCAGCTTATCATGTAAACTGCATGTAGCTCCTGTGAGCAGGGTTGAAACAACAGTGAGATAATAGTCCTCAGCAAGCTTAAGACAGAAAAGGAAAGTTCAGTGATGTTGAAAGATATAGAAACTTCTGCAGAAACAAAACATTGTAAGTTTGGGTAAGAAAACCAGTTTGTAAAACAAGAACACATACTGCATGTGAATTGCATCTGCATCACGTCATATGCGGTGTGCCTTCTCACACGCGTGCATGTGATGAGTTTAGAAAGTGTTATCCCGGTAGACATGCCTTCTGTCTCAGCAACACCGTTTTTTACACCTGGTTTGAGAAAATCAAAGCAAAACCGGTTGCCGTTTTTGCAAACCGTGACCACGTAATATGCAGCCTTTCCTCAAATGCATATGCATGAGAGAATAATGTTGTCATAAAAATCTATTCTCAGGTACTAATTGATACTAAAATTTAGTATCAAGTTTGATATCAATTAGCACTGGTGTTGATACTTAAATGCCAGTTTTGCATCTCCGGTTCACGGAAATCGGCGGCAGACTATAACAATTTTCAACAGGATTTGCAGCGGGCAGCCCCTCCCCGGCTATCTGGAGGACCCAGTGTTTACATGACTGCCGGTTCGGGACTCATTTTTCCCCCCATAGAGAAAAAAAAAGAGGCACGCACCTTTAAATGTAGCTCGGCCGGGGGAACAACCTAGTGCCACGAAATTTTACATGGACCCTCAACCCCCCCCAGGGCTTATCGAATGTGGCTGGTGACGAAACTCTCCTCCCCGCAGAACTGGTGCGTCAGTCCTCTGAGCACAGACTTTCCAAGCTGTGTCGCTCCGCGGGGCGAACTCCAAGTCTCGCCAAACTTGACAAACTAACAAGCCCTTGTTTGCCCCCCTAGCCCACGGGGATCCCAACGGAGAGTTATTAGCCTAGAATTAGCCCTTACCCCATTGTTCTCTACAGAGGGTGGGGAAAAAACTTGTGCGCCTTTAAATGCTCTGCCAAGTTCTGAGCCAAGTTTGCATTTTGCGAAATTTTACAGGGACACTCAGCTCTCCTCCACAGAGAACTAGTATCCAAAATAGCATTGAGTATCGAATACCATTTTTAGTATCTGTTTCGAGTTTGGAATGTTTGTATTGGGACAATGCAATAAGAGAGATCAGTGCATCTTTTTGTTAAGGCTTATGCACTAGTTTTGTACATAGCTTGCAGGTAGAGACCGTCCAATTTGCTCCTGACGAGCATAAAACAACTTCCATAATGTCTTTTGATTTTGTACTTAAACTTGACCATTACTTATTAATATGGCAAGATTCACAATATTGGGTTCATAATACAAAATTCTGTTGATTGGTGCTTGTTTTATGCAAATGTTGACGTTCAAACAATGCAGTTTTATTAGATCAATTATGGAATGCTCATTCTCCGTGATGCATGTGGTTGTATTCCTGCATCGCCTTTAATACCTTTAATAAAAGGTAAATTTACCTTTTTGTAGCAGTGTGGGTTAATTTTGACCCTCAATCATGGTCAATTCCTCTGACAAAATCCAGAAATTTATTTATTTATTTATTTATTTATTTATTTATTTATTACTAATGTACATGTCCTAAGGAGTCTAGCTTTTGCTCTTGATGTGAATCTTCAGAGGCAGGCACCACTAGTATAGTAAACAATGAAGTGTGAATTTTTTTTTTATGACGTCTATCGTGATGTCTCTGTGCAGACTTCTCTCTTGCTTGCTTGTATCCACTTTTATCTATTCCTGGCGATGCTTGGTGGTCTTGCCCTCAGCTCCCTAAAATGAGATTTTGGTAGCTAGCACGAACGCCAGGTGAATAAACATGGCTTGATAGACATCAAAAGGCACAGGAGTGTGCGGCTAGAGGTTAAATCTCTCATCTGCTTTTCATCATTCTCTTCAAAGAGAGAATATTTTTCTGGCTAAAAGCCGCTGGTGAGGAGACCTCAGTTGCTGAAACACCTGCGACTTCTCGCAGAGCCTTCCACTATCCCACATTCTTCAGGTACTCTTGCTGCCGGAACAGGCTAAGGCACATACGTATCTATACCATGTCCACTCTCACAGTAAAGATATGAACTAATAATGCAGTGTTGTGCTTTGCATAAGAAAGGGAACAACAGATGCTGACCAGCATTTTATGCAGAAGTTGATGCATGCATGGTTTTGCAGATGCAATGCAGTTTTGAAAGGCATTGTTTTCATTTCAGCACTCCATACTAATCCTGAGATGGAATATGCTCTGTTATCAGAGTGGCAGGGATTCCAGAGAGGTCTGTGTTCAATGAAAACCATACCCTTTCCCCTAAGTTTATCTGAGGATGCTCCATGTGGTTCAGTAGATTACAGCGGCATTCGAATGCCAAGCGGAGCATGCTGTAAGGGTTTAGGCTGGATGGCGTATATTGATTTGTGCAGGTTTTATGTAAGGCCAGATGAAGTGCTGAAGTCAAATGTTGCTGTGCATTTTTTTTAGAGACAAAGCAGTGACACATCGTCATGACAGGATGTGTCTGAACACTCACACTCACACTTTCATGGTGCCGTTAATTACTTTAATGTCCTGGTTCCACTTGTATGCTAATAAAATAGCACAGCAGTGGGAGCAGTGTGTGTGTGTGTGTGTGTGTGTGTGTGTGTGTGTGTGTGTGTTTTATGGTAGATTCTGAGATCATACATATCGTATATAATATATGACATAACTGGATACGCCAAAACATATAATACAGTGTTTATCTCTATGTCTGTCTTTTGCTTAAAGGGTATTTCTTTAAATAGATGGATCCTGTGACACAGAATTGAACATGTAGGTTGCCTAGGAAGACACACTGACCATTACCATATTTGGTTGGAGGCTATCCTCGTACAGAGTAGCCCAAGCTAAAGAACTAGACCTCAGGTTTCATTACTATAGGAGTTTACCCCCAAGAGTATAAGGGCGAGACCTTAATAGCCTCACAGGGTGGGTCCAAAGGCAGGCAGTGGTGGTTTGCTTGTTATGCTTCCTGATTTGGCAAAATAAAGGAGATTTCCTGTATAATTTTCTGTTGTATAGGCTAGTTGAAAGCCCGAAAAGAAGCATACCTTTTCGCCATGACAGAGTGTGTGTATGTGTGTGTTAGTACTACTGGTGACACTTCATGGCATGGTGCTATGCTGGAGGAGAAAATAAGACAGCAGTGCTAAGCATTAATTGGTCCTCATGTCTGTTAGAAGTTTCCAAAAGGAGCTCTCTAATTGTGTTAACCTGTTTGTAATTTTAGCCATATGGTCCTACATAGGCATAACTAACTACCAAATAAAGAACAGCATTGGTTATTGCGACAGGGATTTTTGGACTGGAGTAAACTGGAAGACGCCAGCAGCAAATGATCTCTTAAACCAGATTGTTTTGCCAGAACCTCCTTACCACAGCTCTGACACTCACAAACCAAAATCTCTTTATTTTGGCATGATTGGCTACCGGTGATCAAGGTCCCTAGCTAGTATTTTAAAAGCATCCAGGAGAAAAATAAATGACTACAAAAAATGGCTTTAATAATAATAAAAACAATTAAACCTGCAAAACATAGCAGGAAAAGTTATGTTTTGTAAACAAACTAGTGATGCTCCGATTGATCGGCCACCGATCATGATCGGCTGATATTGGCTAAAAATAGCTTGATCAGCGAACCCCAAAAGTGCTGATCAAAAAAGCCGATCACTTGACGTAAATTACTCGCGCAACTTTTTCACACGTGCATACAGGGCGCACAGGTAAACAACAGCAGAGCTGAGCTTACCAATGGCAACATGAGTTCTCCTGTCTGGAAGTTTTTCAGTGTCCGCAAGCTATGATGACTTTCACCTTGATATTTTAGCGGGATTTACTTTCTCTCTGTCTGTCTCAGTCTCTCTCTCTCTCTCTGTTTCTCTCTCTGTCGCTCTCTCTGTCTCGTGCGCGCGCGCTCTCTCTCTGTGCCTCTCTCTCTCTCTTGTTCGTGACTTTTCCGGATCGCGCCCGTTTTAAACCTGTTTTTCTCTCTCTCTCTGTCTGTTTCTCTCTCTCTCTCTCTCTGTCGCTCTCGCTCTCGCGCGCGCGCGCTCTATGTGCCTCCCTCTCTCTATCTTCTCTCTCTCTCTCCTTTTCTCTCTCTCGTTCGTGACTTTTCCGGATCGCACCCGTTTTAAACCTGTTTCTCTCTCTCTCTGTCTGTTTCTCTCTCTCTCTCTCGTGCGCGCGCGCTCTCTCTCTGTG
>JBBPDC010000141.1:9519540-9531327 GCA_037974485.1 Hemigrammopetersius urotaenia
ATAGATAAAAGATTCCCATTCCCCTGCCATTCTGTGATCGGCAATCGGCAGATCATGATCTTGGTGATCGGTAATCGTTGATTGGCCTCAAAAATGCTAAAACAAACCTTTACAAAATATTACTTCTCCCCTTACACATATGTGAAACTGAGCCTGGGAGAGCAGACTGCCAATAGAAAAGCTCACTTTCTCTCTCTGCCTCTCCCTCTCTCTCGCTTACCCGCTACTGTGACTTATCTCAGAGCTCTCAGGCAAAGTGTGTAAGTAAATAAACTAAATTAAGTTTTTTTCTGCATAGTTTGTTGGCGGGTTGGACTTCAGCTTTCCCTGTCTGAGCCAGCAAACGCTCCTGTCGATTAAATGCTTTGTTGATTTGATCTTAACCTCCCATCCTCCTATGCTATACTATAGCAAATGCTAACAATATTTGGATGATTTGCCAAATTCCTAATTGCATTTCTCACCGACACTTACCATCAAACTCACTCTCGGATGAACACAAGTTTGTGTCCATAATCAAAATATCTGTGGTGGGGGATGTTTACATTGGCATAATTACACCACTGTCAATCACTGAAATGCACAAACTGTCCTGATAAGGTAGAGAAATTGAGTTTTTTCATCATTTTCACTCCATTTGGCCTCTGAAAATTGTTAGCACTGTCAGGTTTTTGCAAAATTAGGAAACATTGATAAAAATATGCAAAAACGTAAGTACCATGTCTGCAATAAGATATCAAATTCTAACATCTAACAAATCATTTGAACAATGCTGATGAAATGAAATGAGAAACTGTGAATAAAAAATGCTGTTTGTTCCCTTCGTTCTCCAGCTCTGGAAAGTGCAGACGGGTTCAAACAAAGCAGCAAATAAACAGTGAAACACACAAACACAGTCTGCTGCAGCTGAGACCTATGATCTTAGCAGCCTTTAGCTTACATGCTTTTTTAACATGGAACAATTTAATGAAAATCTTTTGTGGAATTCGCAAGTGAAATAATTCAATACTGAATAACATCTTTTGGTAATACATCTCTTGTTTTGAAAGTTGTCGGTGCCAGCATGTGTGTTTGTTTGATCCTGCTGGGGTTCATGATTATTTCTTGTGTGCTAACAGCACCCCTGCTGGATAAACGTTGACTACATCATTACTACATACAGAACAAATATACCTGGCCAAGGAACACTGAATGAAAACACCCTCCTTCACTGGAGTTATATTTGACTAGCTCCTGATTATTCGTCCCATTACATTATCTGCTGCCCCTTTTTTTGTTGAACTCAGCCTGTGTGTAGCTGTTTTTGGAGTACTGCTAATTCATTCAGCTAAAAGGTGTATTTTAACATGATTCATTTGTGTGCTGTTTGGCATCACCTGTGGTCTCTTTCTCCACCTTTCCAGTTTCTCCACTCCAGTACTTTTTGCATGCTGTGAATGTGTGCAAAATAACCGTATACCCTGTATAAGGATATATAAAGTGCACAAGCTGTTAAAAACTGGAACAGAATCACTGGAACAAAGGCACATTTCATAATTAAAACACTAAAGTGTTTCCACCAAGTTTATACACAGCCACAAAATGCAGCCATTTAGTGTGCATTAGCAAGGAATTAGCATTGGAAGGCAAGGAAAGTCACAGTGCCAATGAGGATAGAGAGTATAGAAAAAAATGCCATAGTCTTGGTTTGGATTGAAAAACAATGCCTTCCAAAGTGAGCCAGATTTGCGTTATAGAAATTGTTCCGTTTCGGATCCCGAGACCCTACAGAGGATACTGAGGACAGCTGGGAAGATCATCCGAGTCTCTCTCCTCACTGTCATAGACATATACACCACACACTGCATCCGCAAAAGCTCCAACATTGTGTGTGACCCCACACACTGCTCAGACACCTCCTGCTCTCTCCTCCTGTCAGGCAAAAGGTTCTATAGCATACCGGCCTCCGCTGCCAGAACAGGAAACAGATTCTTCCCTCAGGCCGTCAGACTCCTCAATACGAACTGAATCATAACTGTACCCACACACACACACACACACACACCTCTCTGAACTGAAAGTCTTCCTTCTTCTAGCACAGAGCCTGCACACACTGAACTGTTCTGACTGAAACAAACAACTTATGCCTCAACCGCCACAGTAAATTCCCCTGTATGTATTATATACTGCAATTTTTTGTCCTGCCATTATTTGCACAATTATTATTTATGCTGTCTACCTCTGTATTTGCATTTTTGCACACTCAATGACTTTGTTGCTAGAATACAGTATCCATAATAAAACTGTATCGTAAAACTTATAGCTGCTTTTGCCTACTGCACTAAATATGGTCTTGTTGGTTTTGTTGCACTTGTTTCTCTCAAGCTCTCTCGCTCTCTTTTCACCAGAAAGTAGGACCCTTCATGTACACAACAGATGTGCGGCATTTCATATGTGCTTGAGCTTGCGTTGCATAGTAAGCTAATGCAACTTTTTCTCTGATGATCATATGCCGAGGTGCTAGTCTCAGGACTGAGGCCTGTGTCACACATGCTGCTTTTGTGTTATATGTGGCAGCATGACTTCTTCAGCTTGCAAGTGTTGGGCATTCATGCATACGCCGCTTACACTGCAGGATGAAACCGTGGGCTACTGGAAGTTCTCACAGCTTGTTCTGCACGAATCCTTTTTCTGAATATATAAATATTTAAAAAGATCATTCATAAAAAAGATTGTTGACCGGTGATTGGACAAGTTTGTACATCTATTCAAGAGTCCACATGTGGCATAATAAGTGCATAATAAGTATTGTTTGTGCATTTCTGACATCTTTCTTTGTGTTGTTTCATTTTCCCTGATTTCAGACTTGATTTCAACAAATACAAATGATCTAAAACTGCTGTTTGGTCTCCTACACGCTCACTGTTCGCTGTGCTTTTGCTCAGTGCGTCTCTGCTGCTTGGCCGCTTTCTGGCCCCCCCAGGCCTGTGCGGCTTTTTCCCACCCACCTGTGGGCAGAAACTGTCCTGAAAGTACTACAGGGTTCACAAGGGTTGCTTTTTCCATTTGTTTCTAAGACCTAAAATGAAATAAATGTTGGGATTTTTGGTGTCTGTGGGCATGTTTGACACCAATTTTTTTTAAAAAATTGAAATTACAATAACTTTGGTTCTGTGTCACTGTGTCAACTTTTGGTTCTGATGTCTGAGACCTTGAACATCAACACATACATTCATATAAGGGGTTTTGTCATTTGACGACACTTCCGGCATGAATCTAAGGATGAACCTGGTAACCAGAATTAAAAGCCAGGCAACCCGTGTCATTCATGCCATGAAAAGATATTAGTGAAACACAACACAAATCCATTGACAGCATACTCGCAGTAGTCCTGGTTGCCTCGTACCATTGCAGGGTTCTGCACATTGACCTTTGGTAAGCCCCTGAAGTACAAACACTGACAAGACTAAAGTTTATCATATGGACCCCAAGCCTTTGCATGATAGGTGCTTACATTTCTATTTGTAAATGACATATGATTGATAATTTATTCTCTGCAATGACATTCCAATGTACTACAACCACTGTGTATAATTGGAACATCAGAGACAATAAGCTAATGTTTTCTTTTGTGTGTGACAGAAAGAGCACATGTGTGGAAAGTGTGGACTAGTCTCAAATGAAGATGTGGTAACGATGAAAATGTGGTAAAGTGCTGCTTAACAATGACTATAGAGTGCTGAATTGACCAAAATATATTCAAATTAGTGTTTCACAGTGCGAATGACTGAGGATTGTGTGCGCTGGTGTGTGTGTGTGTAGAGAAAGTGTGGAATATTTGACAAATATGTGAGTCCCTTGCACTGACCGAGCTGTAGCTGTGTGTGAAAAGGTGGTCAATCCATTCTGATTCCCACAGACGAGGGAAAAGGAAATGCCAGCTGCACAAGGTCATCATAGCCTTCCACATTGTAAACTAATCACAGAGACGTCTAAATAAACAGGGCTGTCATTCGAAGGTGACTGCACAGATACCTGAGCAAGAGAAACTCATGAACTCATAGATCTTGAGGTTTTAGTAGTCAGTAAGAAAACATGTCATTTGGTACATACCTGACAGGACATCCTCGTCTATATGGCTGTAAAAAAAATCTTGTCTCTACTGCAGAGATACAGAAGCATTGGCTGGAGAACAGCATGTCAGTGTCCGCTGCACAGAAAAAAAAACATGGATGTTACCCGTGTCATGTTGTCGGCTCGTTGTTATGAAAATACTGTTAATAAAGCTGCGAGTACACAATGGATTTACGTTTATTATTATATTTTAAAGATACCCCGTTATTATATTTTTAAAATATCCCAATTTTTATGTGTATTATTTATTTGTATAAATGTGTATACGTATATTTATCTGCCACTCCTTAAAGGCCGGCCCGTGAAAATAACTTCTGATATTAAACCGGTCCGTGACGAAATAAAGGTTGGGGACCACTGCTCTACAGGATACAAAAAAATAAAAATGAGCAACTTCACTGTGTAACTGAATACTTTTTAGACAACTGGGTCTGTTTTTACAGACTACCTCAGGAGAAGGAGAGCTGATCTAGAATCAGTTTGCGACAGTGACCATCATAAATACAGTGCGGACTGATCCTACCTCAGCCCTCGTCATGACTGCTTTGTGAATACCAAAACCAAATATTGTCTTAAATGGCTGTCACTAGTAACATTAGCCTCATAACTCAAACTGGAAACTTGTGTAAATTGGTTTTTCCAACTGTTTTTAACCAGACGATGCTCTCTTTGTAATGAAAAATGCAGTCAGTCACTTGAAACTTTTATTTAAGACAGATCGAAAGTGTTTAGTTACTTTTTGGCCTTTGTTTTTGGAGAAAGATACACAATATTTGAACCCATGTTGCTCAGCACTGGGTTTATATTGTTGAAAACAAAGAGCAAAGATTGAGGTACACTTAAACCTTTCAAATAAGACAGATTTAAAGTGTTTGTGTAGCTTTTCCGTTACCTTTTAATCTGTTCTAGACCAACCCCCCTTGCAGCTGTGTGTGAAAAGTGAAAGCACAAATTTGGTCACTTGTCATTCTCCACAGCCCTCCAAACCTTAAATAAAGACCTTTTTTTCTCTTCCCTAAACCATCACTTTAGGCCAATGGAACAAACATGCTTCCAAGAAAAAGAGCGTAGCTATTGGATGTGTAGTTCAAAAAGACTGCAGATAGAGACTGTCTGGAATTTCTCTCGTTATCACACCTCATTTCACCTTCAAACGGTGAGGATCTTTCCCGGTGCAGCAAACTTTCCAACAACGTTTTGCATGTGCACAGTCTCTCAGAGACGTCACCTTTGTTGAAGCTATTGATCTCTTCTCTCATTATCGCCCCGGCGACTGAAATAGCAGCGTGCACCTGTTCCTCGTTCGCAGCTGAGAGGAGATTCTGCTTGTTTGACTTTGCTGTTGAGTTTGTAGGCAGTGGCTGTTACTTCAGTGTAAAAACATTTGTATCTGACTGTTGATGATACCCTCGCGTGAGCCTCTGGGCTAAATGACATTAACTCTATATTTGCTGTATACCACCTACATGTTCTTAAAGTTGCTCAGAAAAAAAACAGACTCTGCCACACAGCAGAGCTTCTTAAAATGGTTCTTGGCTTTGGCATAAACTTAAATAAAAGCTTAGATTGATACAGAGCCTCTACATCATGTGGGGGTTTATTAAACTACGGCAATGGGCTGCAATAATGACATCAAATACATCAATAATGTTAGCAGTGAAAAATAGTTGGCAATGCATCTCATTAATGAGTTGGCTTGACAGTGCTAATGCTTCCTATTTAACATTACATCTCTTCATCGAAAGAAAATACTGAAAATACCACTTTAACAATTTCTAAAAATATAATTTCCTGTAGATTGCAGTTCAAATCAAGCTCACCATCAGCAGCAGGATTATTTAGTGATGTAGGCACCTTCATCCACCGCAGAAGCTCAGCACTATGAATAAACAAAATACTAGTCAAAATTCAAGACAAAGATACACATATTGTGTAGATCCCCACCAAAACAGTTGAGCAGTGCATTTCACAAGACTTGGCATCTGGCGCTAAGATGTTAGCAGAGGATCCTATCAGTTGAGAGGTGGCGCCTCCATAGATCAGACAATTTAGAGGCCAGGTCAACACCTTGAACTCTTTATGTTCCTCAATCCATTATTGAACAATTTTAGTTTATAAGAGTGCATTATCCCGCTGAAAGAGATAATTGACCTTAAAAAATACTGTTATCATGAAGGGCTGTACTTGGTCTGCAACAATATTTGAGTAAATGATCTGTGGCAAAATAACTTGGACATGAATCTCAGGACTTAATGTTTCCCACCAGAACATTTCACAGTGCCTCACACTGCCTCTAATACCACTGCCTGTCTTCTTCCCACAAATCACCCTGGTGCCATGTCTTCCCCATGTAAATGACACTCACGCATCCAGCCGTCCACATGATGAAAAACAAAACTTGATTCATTCGAACAGGCAACCTTCTCCCATTGCTCTGTTTAGGTCTGATGCTCACTTGCCTGTTGCAGTAACTTTTGGCTGTGGACGGGGGTCAGCCTTGGCACTTTGATATGCAGCAAGCTGTGATGCTCTGTGTGTTCTGACACCTCTCTATCATAGCCAGCATGACATTTTTCAACAAACTGTGCTACGGTAGTCCTTCTGTGACGTCTGAACAGATGGGCTAGCCTTCACTCACCATGCACACTGATGCTCCTGATGCCGATTTTCCATGGGTGCATTTTTCCTGCTTCCAGCAACCCAACATCAAGAACCGAATGTTCACTTGCTGCCTAAAATATCCCAGCCTTTGACAGGTGTCACTGTAAGACAATCAGCGTTAATCACTTCACCTCTTAGTGGCTTTAGTACTATGGATGTTCTTTTCAGGTGTTCTGCTTTTATTTAGTGGAAGAAAGGTAAATGATGTTGGGACGAGGGGAAGAGAAGAGTAAAATTTTGAAATCGGTTGTCTAACCTGCACCGCTAAATTGTGTTATTTTGTTGCCATGGTTACGCTTTGAAAGTGTAATTTTTCCTCTGTGTTCTGTCCGTTGTCTGTGTTCCTGTGTGAAGGCATTGTTTGAGATGGCTGATAGCCAAGCTTCTGTGTGATCAGTAATATCAGATTTGATTATGGTGTTACCAGCCACACAGAAACTAATTAATTTAGCTTTGCTTATCAGTACATGAAAAACCTTTTTGTTCTTTTATTGTTTTTGCACCTTTCACATGGACAAAAGCGCCATGTTTTTAAGCAGTGAAAAATTAAGATGCTGCCTTGCCCTGGATAAAAGTTATTTTCTCTTTTTGTGAAAGTGGTTTTCTGATAATGTAGGTGTTTCATGTTTGGAAGAGTATTATGCAAAAGAAGAAGCTGTGGTAGGTTAATTGATAAATTGATTATAGAAAAGATTGTTTGTTCACACGCGTGCACCCACTCTCATCTGCAACAATGGCTCTTTAAAGAGGTATAAATGACACTGCTTCAAAGAATCCCTTTTGACATCTTTAGTTACAGAAGTGCTGGACGTAGTGTTCTTAAAGAGATGGCAGGGCTCTTTTCTGTGCTGTGCGTGTTGTCAATAAGCAAATCAAAATGTCCTTGCGCTGGTGTGCAGGTACTTAAGCAGACAAGGCTGTGCTAATTCAAGGCTGATGAGACTGTCTGTGTGCATGGGCTGACTGACAGGTGATGGGCATAACTAGTAGAGAGCAGCCAACTTTTATGCAGTACTTAAGCGGCTGTGCAGGAATAAGGTTAATTACCCACCTCTGAAAATGCGCTGTTTTCTATAGCAATTAAGATTGCTTCAATCACAGCAGCCTTAATTGAGTATAGTTGCTAGTTTTAAAGAGATATAATTATCTGTGATTCACTGAGCATTAGAGGTAAATTCAGCCGGCATCAATTTAGACTACTGGTGGACGTCTGGTGTATCTCCCAGGTGATGCGCTCGCTATAGCCTCCTAATGCACCGTTAGCGTCATTGTGAATATTATTAGCTGATGTCTGGGAAATGTATTGTATGTTGCTTGTTTCATTGTCAGCCAATTTTCATTATCTCTGGGACACATTATCGGCTTTTAACCCTTAGAAAACACAGAAAATATAGCTCAATGAAACAGAACTACACATTTGGTTGGAAGGCCAGCTATCTCTGTACTTACAGCCTTGCTTCGAAGAAAGAAAAAACATTCTGCAAAACATTTTTTGCCACGTTTCTATCATTGAGTGACATTGATAGAAAATTAGAAGTGCACACTTAAAAAACTGAGTAAATCAAAAATCAAATATAAATTACACTTTGTAACAAAGAGTTAAGATATAATATTTAAACGTAATAGTTTTGTAAAATGTACAAATATCATTATACTTCTAGGTTGTTTTAATGAAATGATAATTGTACAAAGTAGACAAAGATGATTCAGTCGTGCCTAAAATTCTATAAAAACTATGAATAGAATAATTTTATTCAGTGTTTTTGCTCATTGAACTCGCCTCGGTCCAATTACACAAGACTAATTACGCTGTCATCATTGAAACATATAACTGTTTGTTGTTTTTTTTTAACAAAACCAAAATATGCTCAGGAAGGCGTATTGTGACTTCTTTTGTCGTAATTTATCACCCAGCCAGGAAGCAAGACAAATTTTATTTTAAAAAACCCAATATTTAAAGACATGGATTTGACATTTAACTGGACCTCCAAGAACCTTTTATTTCTCCTGAGATGAAGAGGGCTTGATCAGACAGCTTTTGTAGGTTTTTACATATTTTGTTGTTTTGACTGTCTATACTTTTTTCACAGTATAGACAGTATAGGTTTTCTCATAAAGGCATATAAATAGTATATTATAATAATACAATATTGTATAATAAAAATCATGTTTTGAATCACACATCACCATCATCTTGCTTTTCATTTGAACATCCCTCATTATCCCACAATAGGAACAAAGGGCTTGGTGCTAAAAGGATGATGCTACTTGATGCTACTTGTAACGTTGTTCAAAGATGAGGTACCAAGGTGTTTATAATAGATGAAAGCGAATATTAAACAGTGGCATAATCAAGTTTTAAGACATTAATCACCTTGAATAACAACAGATGGTAAAATAAAAAGTAAGTAAGTAAGTTTATTTATAAAGTGCTTTTCACAGAGAGGGAAGTCACAGAGAACTGTACATAAAAATGATAATAATAGTAATCATACAAATAAATTAATATTTACTATTAACTGCTAGATGACAAAATATGTCAAGTGTCCTATTTTAATACTTACAGAGCTCAGAAAGGATGTATATTAAATGATCTTTCAGATAAAATTTCACATTTAAATATCACTTTCTCGCTTACCATATTATGTTCCACTAGTGCAGATGGGAGAAAGGTTTTGCACTGTCCTTTGGCAAAGATGACTGAGTGTAACCCCAGGATTCTTCCTAAATACACTTTTAGGAGTTGTGCATGAGCAAAACTTCACATGTTTCTCTTAAATCTAACTTTAGATAGGATTTCCTATAATTCCAACACGTATGTTGAACGTAATATGAGCTTAGGTGCTACAATCTGTGTATTTTGGACTTGTGACAAGATAGTGGCCTACTGGTAATTACTGCCAAAAATAGTTGGCTTCATCAAATTGTTTTTAAACCCAGAAAGCATTCTGCTGGATGACATGACAAACGTGCCAAATATGCCAAGTGTCCCATTTTTATGATAAAATGTTGTTGTTCTTCTCTAGTACAATGAGTTCTTTGTAGTAGTATGTTGCTGACACAGATTTCTTAAGAGTTGCCCTAGGAGAAATGTATTATGTTGTAAGGAGCCTTCCTTGTTTTATTGGACAGTTGTTTAAGAAAGGTGCACTTCCAGTGACATGTTTAGGCACCAGGCAGCACTCTATTGCAATAACTGATAATATTAGACTCTTAAGCATTCTTCTACTTTTTAATTGCCTGGCGAGCATCGCTACCCATCCTCTAAATTGAGCAAAAACCAAGCCGGTGGTCGGGTGTTCTGGAATTTTACAGATCTGAGGTTATGTCATCTGTCATTTCTGCAAAGGAAAGCAATGCTTCTCCATTTAAAGTTTAAACTACAATCATTGGCAAAGCACAATGGAACAAATAGGTGAACCGACCGAACTCCGTTCCAAGAAGGCTGGTTAACTCTCAAGAGCATTTTAGGCAAACGATTTTTTTGAAGCCCATTTTTTGGATTGCCATTTGATGTAGCCTTGTCCCCACAGCGTTGCGGTGAGGATAGAATTTCTTATAATTAAAAACTTATCTGTTGACCATGCTGTTATTCAATTAATGCAGTGAAGAATTGGAAAGTCAAATGACTCCAGGTGTGAAGATACTGTGTACGTACTCATTTCAAGTTGAAATGAATATGTAGATGCAGATATGACTTGCACTGCTTGTGCAAGAAGCTGCAAATGCCTGAGGAAAGGGAAGGAGTTCTGAAGCTGCACTGAAAGGCAGTTCTCCGAATTAGCTTGAACTATTTATCCGTGTAGGGAACGGGAGACAAGGGAATAGTAAAATTGAATCTTAGAGAAAACCAGTAGATCAAAGTCAAAACCAAACCAGGAAGATTGTCTTTTTTTTCCAAAACAGAGAGAGAGCGAGAATGAGTGAGCAAGAGAAAGGAATCAGAGAGCTGGAGAAAGAAAGCGAGAGAGAGAAAATAAAAGAGCAAAAGAAAGAAAGCCAGAGTGCATGGGAGGAAGAGCATAGAAGAGAGCAGGGAGAGAGAAAGACAGAATGAGAAGGTGAAAGGAACTCCACTGAGATGTCCAAGCTCTTCTTTCCCCATTTCACATTATTCCTGCATCCACATTCCTGTAACGTTTCATCTCATCTATATATCCTTCACAAACCCTCGACATGCTACCCTTTTGTATTACAGCCTCTTCTGTTTCTTTGCAGTGTGTCGAGACATAAGGAGTTGATTAGTGCTGTAGATATCAGCTCATTTGAATGGTTTATTCACTTCAATAAAATCCCAGGACTCTTTGTAGTGCTTCGAACAAAGTGTGGGAGTTGAAAAAGGAAACACTGTGTTCTGGTGCATTGTGGCAGGATTAACCAGGCTTGTAATAGTGCAGATACGCCAGTTCTCTTTATGTCAGTGCTTTGAAAAGCCAATCGGTATGGGTAGCTTACGTCACTGGCAAGTCTTCTGTGTTTTTCTCTTTTTTTGTGCCTGAAAACCTTATGCAGTTCCATGGTTTAGCCACAAAGATTTTAACCACAGTTTCAGTTCAATACCTATCAGGATCAGAATCAAACCTCTTTTTTATGATTCTTGAGGAAATTGCTTGTGTTATGACTACACAGAGACATAGAGACACAGATAACAAATAACATATAAAGTCTAAATACATCCAATATGAATACACTATGCCTTATAAATTCTAAAGATAAGTGACTTACAGTTAAAGTAATTACTAATAACACAAATGTAGGTTAGGAGTATGTTACTACATACAGCAGAGATGCATTGTATTGACATAAGCAGTAATTTTTCACATGGTGGTCTATTGCACAAATGATTTAGCACCTGATAAGAACATTGCACAATATGATACTGCACATGGTAAGACTATTGCACAGAATAAGATATTGTACATAATGGTAATGTTTTAGTCAAAGTCAAAGTGAACTTTATTGTCATTTCACCGTATACAAGTATACAGGGAAACGAAATGGCGAGAGCTCTGG
>JBBPDC010000141.1:9535790-9552704 GCA_037974485.1 Hemigrammopetersius urotaenia
CATTCTGTGATCGGCAGTGATCGGCAATCGGCAGATCATGATCTTGGTGATCGGTAATCGGTGATCGGCCCCAAAAAATGCTGATCGGAGCATCTCTAGCAGAGACTAGAAGAACTTGTAACAGTAACAGTGACTAAGTTATTTTTCCAGCACGAAGAGACGGTGCTAAACAAAAAATCCTTCCAAAGAATGTGTGACTGGTGATGTGTAGCTGAAACTCTGGACCAGGGCTGTGTGTGTGGAGGAGTTGGACGCTCTTGGAGCATAGAAACCACAAGCAATCCCGAGCTCTGATGTGAGAGAAAGATATCATTAGTGTTAATGTGTACGTTTTCATAATGTGATACTTTTCATCTGTTTGAACACTGATTTTTGTCCCCTCTGGTGCAAATTGAGACTGTCCTACGTTTTACTGACAATTTTTCAGTTCTTTTGAAGAATGAAAATGAATAGTTCTAAACTCTGTCCTGATTTTTTGTTTTTGCTCATTGTCTCAGGCTTTCCTGTTAGTGGTAAATAACCCCTAATTCAGAACAAAAAGTTTAACAAGTTGTCCCCAGCTGTGTATTCTTGATGGTGAGTTAGTTATATGCAAATTTGAACATTGTCTGATTTTGTTGGGTTTCTGTATGTAAAGATATCGTTGCATACTTCCCACAGAATATGCTTAATACTGACATTTTCAGCTCCTTTTACAGCAGAAAATCTACTTACACAGGCCTAGATACAGAAATGTTCTCAGTTGTAGACATCAGCGAACTGTATGCTATATAAAAACAGACAAATATCTATTTTAACTTATTTCTGTCTTTCTTTTTCTCTGCATGTCTTTCTTTTGCCTGCTGGGCTCCTAATCCAGGTAAGTCTAATGTGTTGCGAACACAATATGTCTAGTGCTTAACCAGGCTTCTTTCTCACTGCTCTCTTTTCTTTACTAAAACCATGACTGCTTAGAGACAAACTATATCATTTAGTATCTGGTCTATATACTATATCTGGTCATGCATGTTATCTTGATGCCTGAACCATCTTTTCTAATCGAGTCTGTGTTTCATAAATTCCAAGTAGGAAATATGATGGAAATGGGATATGTTTTCTACCTTCTACACACATTTCCCTCAGCATGACTGGTTGTTCCACCTTGGAGGTGGAGATGTCATCGGGGTCTCTCAGATTTCCTGTAATTTGACCTTTCCTTTCAGAGGAATAAGAAATCGTTTACACCTGAGAGAGCAAGTGGCTTCTTCTTGGGGTCCTGATCCAGTTGTATTTAGTTATTAATCACCAAGGGCTCTATCCTGACTCCTTATTCTGCACCAACTGTGACTCTGCCTCTTATTTGGATCCTGACCCCCACTTAAGCTATTAGGGCAGAACAGTGGATGATTAATGATCGCTGGCCTTCTGGTGAGGCACATCCTTTTCCGACAACATAAATCTGTCACGGAGCACTGCAGTTCAGACAGCTTTCACACTGCAGACAAGTGAATTGAAAACGGACTTAGAATAATTACAGCAAGATAAGAAGTACTAGACCCTATCAGCTACACTATCCTTTTGTATATCGAAGTGTTGATTCATCAGAAATAGGTGCTGTGTCACATGATACATCTCTGGCAAATGAAGTGTTTGTAGTCATGATTGACTGAAGGTATGCTGTAAGGTTGAGCAGGCAATTCAAACACAAACTGTTTTCTGCTATGAATGTTTCAAACAGGCTGTTTGATTTCCCTGGCAGTTTTCCAATTTTAGCTTGAGATTAAATTGCATCTAGAGAGGGCACGAGGTTTGCATAAGATGGCTAGGGAATTGGTTCAATGGCTTTGAAAATGTATCCTGGATGTTTGTAGAATGTACCGGCTGGAAATGTACCTGCCAATCACACAAAGGACCTATAGCACTATAACAAACTCCAGTTTTTTGGTTGATTTCAGTGCTCTATTTTAGCCTGAAGGGACAGAACCATTCAGGAACCTGAGATTGTTCCTCGTAAGACTTCACCTTGCTTTTGTCCGGCATGAGTGATTTTAGGGAGCAGGGCAGGGATGGACTTTGGGTTTGCTCTTAGTAGAGAACACAATGCAGAAAAGAGCACAGGGTGCAGACAGTTAAGTCTGTACTGCTTCATTTATTGAGCTTTTAACGATTACAGTTCCTCTACGGTTGCCTTTTTGCCGGCTAAATGGACTCCTCATGTTCCATAGCTTCTGGCTGAAGCCTTCCCACAGCACAGCAAAAGGGCTTTTTTTGTATCTTGGATCTGTCAGCTCCTCTCTCGACTTTGCATTGCTCACACTCTTTGCAATACAAACCTAGTATTGGGTGCAGCATTTTTTATTATTTCTTTATTTTTTAAAGCTAGAAAGGGAGGGCTTATGACATTTCCTTTTTCTCTTTGTGGTTGATGATCACAGACAGGGAAAATTTAGAAATCCATAGCCAGCCCTAGAGCTGTGGCTCTGTAGCAGGGTTTTCACTTAGCTTGGGCAAGCCTTGCTCTGCTTTCTTAATTTCACCTGGGAGCTTGGCTGGCTTTGGTGTGCATACATACCTGCTACCCCCAGCCCCCCCCACCCCATGCACATACTCACCTTTTTTCCCCCTTTGCAGCCCTACCTGCGTGATTGGCTGGCGGCATTGCGCTATGGAAATGAGGCGGCAGGAGGCCCGTTCCCTTGGGGCTTTGTGCAACTGACAGCATGACAGAGAGAAGCTGACGGTGCCCATCCATTCTGCCTCTTAGCAGCACAGCGACCCGCGCCACACAATTACCAATTCCATCAAATAGATTTACCTTGCTTGTGTTTCTTTCTGGAACCTTTCTCTGGAGATGAAACTGCAGCAGAGGGGGGAAGGCGGATAAATGCGAGGTGGAGGGGTGTTGGGACAGGGGGGTGCACCTTGGCAAAAGCAGGGCGTAGAATCTCAGCGGTCCCGCTGAAAGATTTGTTATATTTCCCTGGAATCCAGGAGCTTTCCCGTGTCATGAGAGCCTAACAAGGTGTGACAGAGTGCTGGGGCTGATGTGAAGGGATCAGCCCAGGAGTTCTCCACCTTCACCAGGACATTATTGAGATACTCAAAGTCGTATTGCAGCAGCAAAGTAAAAATGTATGTATTTATGCAGGGAGTGTGGGCGGGAGAGAGCCATTGAATATGTTTATGGAAAATAGGATACAATCCTTCATGTGATGTATGTACCTCAGTAGTCCATGTATTAAGCCCTTGGCTAGCGACTTATTTTTATTTACCCCTCTAGTTCTCGAGTACTCTAATGTGCGTCATTTTGTAAATGTGAAAAGGAAACATTCCTCACTTAATGGTTAATGGAGAAATTACCAGCCACAGTAGGTTTGTGGTTACAGGTGAAGGTGTTAGCCGTTGCTTAGTGCTGAACAAAAGGCCGGTTTTATCTCGCTGTCTCTCTCTCTCTCTCTCTCTCTCTCTCTCTCTCTCTCTCTCTCTCTCTCTCTTTCTCTCGCTCACTCATTCACTCTTCATATCTCCAGGAGTCCATAGAGGTCCACTTTTCATTGTGTGCAGGGATTTTTCCTTTTGTGCATATTCATTAACCTGGCCTATAGAGAGATGGCCCTGTTACTGGCCTGCATTTCTTTGCATTGCTTTAATCCATGACCTCCCTGCATTGTCACATAGTCTGTCAGTTAGAGACTGTGCTAAAACCAATCACAACAGAGGGCACCACTGCTCTCTCTTTCTCTCTGTCTGTCTCTCTCTCTCTCTCTCTCTCTCTCTCTCTCTCTCACTCATTCGATCTCGGTCTTTCTCTCTTCCACTGCTTCACTGCTTATTTCTCAGCATGGCAGAGTCATGCTTGAGCGAGGGGAGCAAGTAATCCTTCCCTGCTGCAACACCTGCTCTCACGCCATGCCAAGCGTCGGCTTAACTGTTTAATGATTAACACGGTGAGCGTGCTTTACAATTAGCATACGGTTAGCTGCTGTAATGACTCTCATAGGCACTGAATACAAACCACCAGCCACCCAAGCAGTGTCCTGAACTCCCACTGACGTTAGCCAGTGGGAGCACCGAGGACCCGAAGTGATTGAGCCTCTGCCATGTCGCCTGGCGTTGTATCAACATCTGCTGAGAGACTAATGCTGAACAAAGCCATGCTGCAGTAAACCTATAAACATAACTTTGATTTTAAGTGCTTCAGGAGTCAAGAGCAAGTCCTGTAAAGCCTAGCAATCGGCTTTTTTTTCTCTCCCTCAGGCCCCTGAGTGTTGCAAGTGAGAGCAGAGAGAGAGAGACAGTGTCTGTAGCAGTAGTGAACTCCTTCATTACAGAACCTGCTTCTAGCTCATGGGCCAACAGGATGACAAAATGATCCATTCCTTTGTCGGCGGCCAGGCCCATTCCCCTTTCCCCTTGGTCTTTGTTGTGGGTTATATGTATCCCAGGAGTCACTGTCATTTGTAAAGCTTACCAAGCTGCGCTGGAGTAATTCTGCACACTGAATCACAGAATCGATGAAGTGTCACACGCAAACTTCCTGTTATAAACCCTTTTTTGGACTTTTCATCATCTTAGTACCAACAAAAATCACTTTTCCCATAGGTGCGGGCCGCAGCATCAGTCCAGTGATTCATTCTGCTCTGTCCCTCCATTGGGCAGAGGCTGGAATTGAGGAAACTCACGTGCACACAAGCACACCTGCCTGCTGAGCTGAGATCAGGGCTTTGGCATCTCCACCAGTGGAGGGACAATTAGTGGAGCATCAGGTGGCCCAGGCCTGACGAACCTGCAGCATCTGTGCATTTAGAAAGCCATGCTTTGCCACTCCAGGCACTGAATCATCAAAGTCACAGACAACATTCCTAATCTCTTAATGAAACCTTTAATGCTTATATTTTATCAGATACAACTTTTTAAGTGACAGTCATGTACCTTTAATGTAATTTAACCGCTATTTCAAACAATTATTGCGATGAATTCCGTCTGTTTTTGTGTTTCTCATTTGTAATGTATTTGCTTCCTGTTCCCCTACTGTAGTAAGTCTGGCTTTTGACACAACTACAAATTAACAATGGGATCGAAAATATTACACAGCAGACAGATCTGGGTGCCTGTCCCATTTAATGTGATTTTTTTCTTTGATGATCTTGATTGAAATTCACAAAGTAATTAATAAGTCAACACAACTGCTGATTATGCAGTGTGTGCAGACAATGATTAGTGAAATAGTCAGAGATCCGACCTACTCGCTGCTTTATAAATTCAAAAAGATGTGTCCCAGTTCAAGTATCACTTGCATCCGTGTTCAGTGACAGTTACTGGAGAGCACTGTGTTAAGTTGTTTATTTCTGTACTGGAACACCTGTCTGTATCAACCTAGGGCACAAAACACTGTAAATATGTGAAGTCTCACCATCTAAAAGGTGAATTTCACTTGTATTTCTTAATATTTTATGCACAATTAAATAGTAGGGGTGTAAACAAAGTCGTTCAGAGTGATTTGATGTGAAACATTCTTTTCCCGGGGAAACTAACTGTCACAGTGGGGGTGATAGGAACCAGACGTTTGATGCCTCTAAAAGCTACTTCACAAAAAACTATTATGTGAAATGGTTTTGAATATGCTGCCTCATGTCTGAGACATTGTTTTATGATGGACTTGCATAGAAGACTTTGCAACACCTGATTACTGCCACCACTGCTGTGTAATCATACGAGTGCTGCACTTCTCTATAATGAGTCATTTTGTTTATATGTAAGAAGATAATGCAGACATTTGGGAAAATATGAGTACTTTGGAAAATACAATACTTAGCTATTACATGTCATGAATGTGAATGATATGATCAAAAGATACATCATTAACATATGACTGTTAAACCTGGTTAACTGAACCCAGTACACAATCACTGGTACAATATTAAAACATGGGAAATGTATCTAATTATTAATGTATATAACTAACCTGCCAATGAAAGATGGAAAACTTCTTTCTTCTTTTTTTGGCTACACAATAGAAATTATATTAAATTTGCAACAAGGTTCAACACAGTTATGGTTATTCACTGCATATAAAATGAATGCCTTACATGAATATTTCATTGAATGTAAGGCAGAAAACACATTTTCGACACATAAATTCTAAAAAAAAAAAAAAAGTTTAATATGCTGTGTCAAGGGGGGTGGCACGGTGGCGCAGTGGGTTGTACTATCGCTTCAGGGCAATTCCCAGCCAGGGTCCTTTCTCTGTGGAGTTGGCATGTTTTCCCTGTGTCTGCGCGTGTTTCTACTTAGTTCTTCCGTTTCCTCACACAGTCTGAAGACATACATGTCAGACAAATTGGAGAAGCTAAATTGCCCCTAGGCATGTGTGTGTGTGTGTGTGTGTGTGTGTGTGTGTGTGTGTGTGTGTGTTTGTATATCTGCCCTGTGAAAAAATGGCAACCTGTTCAGGGTGTTTCTCTGCCTCTTGCCATGTGACTGCTGGGACAGGCTCCAGCACCCAACCTCCCCGACCCTAGTTAAAGGTGACTTAGTTAAAGATTGGATGTTGTGTTAATGTTTTTTATAGTGCACATATTATGCTGTGTTGCAGTCACAGCTAGCATTGTTTTCTTATAGAACAAACAGCATTGCTGCAGGGTTCATTGGTTAAGACATGTGAAACAAATTCAGTTTGTGTTTTTAGCGTCTTTGTCAATAAAACATGATAAACGGCAGAACAGAGGGCAGAGAGCTGAACAGTAGCGTTTGTGGTATTAGCACATAAAGCATCAATGATAAGTAACACTTGACATATGTGAAAGGTTGCTAGGTTGTGAAGGATTAGCTGTCTGTTTTATTCTGTCATCACATCAAATGGTTTTTGAGGAGAATATCTTCCTTTATACGCTGTCAAGTATGGAAAACAGCTGGCATCTGTAAGTGGATAATTTAGTGGCCGCTAGGTGAGCCAGTTTTTATCTCTTTTATACTAAAAGGACAGGGGTCCAATTTCCCTGAAGGAGGGTTCCTTTTAAAAACTCCCCTTCCCTATTGTTACTTGTGAGAGCTCTTTTGAGCTCAAATTGACAAAAAAGAGCCGAAAGTATTAAATATTCATGGGCTAACCCTCATTAGAGGTATCTGTGGTGTCAGCGAGTGGCAGCTCTATTTTTGGGATAAGAGCAGTGTCTGGTGTTTGTTTCACCGGCTGTCTCTCACAGCCTTCCAGCACTTCCACTGGCACATTTCCACACTTTTGATGTTGGGGAAGCAGTCACACAACTTTTGTCAGCTTTCACCTGGGCTTGTCAGATTGGGGAGCGCTGAAGACTCTGTGAGAAGTGCACTGAGACCTCACATCAGGTGGCTGCAGCTGCTGACGATTAGAATAAAGGATTTCTCTGTGTGGAGAGGAGCTGCTTGGAGGAGAAGAACTCCACTCTTGTACCCTCTGCTTAATTTAAGCAGACTGTGAGAGCACTTCACATGAGGCTGGACTTTGGACAGCGGCCTCCCTGCGCGAACCTTCAGATCTCATTGTGTGCCATGAGCAAGCTAACCATGCTACTGTGATCAGAATGGCATGTTAGACTGTTTCGGTTGTTTAGGCTGTTTCTGAAAGCCGTTTGAGGAAGGAAGTGTTGTTTTTCCCCTTGTGGCATGTCAGAAAGGTGTCTGCTTGGGTTATCAGAAGCTAGTAGGCTAATATTATTTTTTCTTTCATATTGGTGCTCATTAGAGTCTCCTGCCACGCTCAAGCGGCTGATCCCTTCCTTCGTCACTCACCTCTTCACTCCTGTGGGGGGCTTCTCTCGACACTGAGAAGGCAGCACATATTCAAATGTGCAGTCTGTTCCCCTGGCACGTATATCTGAAGCCCTGCCACACTCAAATAGAGGAGCATATGTCTCTCAGCTGAGTCAAAGCTAATTGAATTAAAAGTCTGCAGGAATGGCAAGAAAAACAACCTGGGCACATATACACTGGTCATCCATAATATTAAAAAATCTGACAGGTGAAGTTAGTTACATTGATTAACCTGTTACACTGGCACCTGTCAAAGGGTGGGTATTAAGCAGCAAATAATAGTCAGTTGTGGTGACAACAAAAATGGACAAGGGTAAAAGTGTGATAGCTAGTTGACGAGTATGTGGTGGTTAGTACCATAAATGGTCCAAGGAAGGACAATCAGGTATCAGCAATAGTCTCCTGTAGCACAAATTGCAGAAAAAGTTCATGCTGACTATGATTAAAACATAGATTAACGCTATTTATCACAGCTTACTGTATAAGGGTACACGGACCGGTCATAATACCTTTGCTGACCTGTCCTCCTCCGAAAGCTCCTACAGTGAGTTAGAACTGGACCAGTGGTGACCTGGTTTGACAAAATGTTTTCTTTTACGTCATGTCAGTGGCCTAGAGTGTCCACATTGGTTAACTGGGGATGAGATGGCAGCAGCATGCACTACAGGAAGAAGGCAATGTGACGGAGGCAGTGTTATACTCTGGGAATACTGTCTGGAAAATTAAACATTAGAGACCAAGAACACCCCTTCACGAAAACAATAATGACAGAGGCCTCCTTTGGCAGGATAATGCATCCTGCCCTGTTGCAAAAATTCTTCAGGAATGGTTTTAAGAACATCAAGGTGCCCATAGATTCTAGAGTGCTCAGTCCAATCAAGTATTTCTGGGAGATGTTGGACAAACTAATCAGATTCAGGAAAACCCTAATTGGCAACTTACTAGACTGAGATTTTGTTTTCGATGGATGTGAACAGGCTCACTTTACTCCAGCCATGCGCTCTTTCCATGAGCTTCTTTCTGTGACCTTCTGTTTTTGCATGAGAAAGAGTCAAATGTGCTATCAGAGAAGAACGCAGCTGAGAGCAGATAAAGCAAAGAGGAAAAAGCTGTCAGGAAATGGCTTAAGTCAACACTATGTCCTGTCTTCTTCTGGTATGATCGTATCACTGCTTTGGGCAAGTGTGTAAAAAAAATGACTCTCCCGGGTATTAAGCTGTGTTCTCTGTGATGTTTCGCTCTCTGCAATTTTTCCATGAGCTGCCAAGAGAACCCTTCAGTGCTGGAGTGAAAGGCAGGGATCTGATGTAGTAATTAATGAGGCTGGAGAGAAGGGTCGTGCAGTCTGCCTCCTTCTAACTTCAGTGTCGTGGGGGGCACCCCATGGGGAGAACAGTGGTAATACAGTATTCAATTAAGAGCTTCGGTGTGCTCTGACAGAAAGCCAGCAGGGGCTGACATAGCACTAACCAGACACTTACACACTGCAGAGCTGGAGCCAAAATAATGGGCAGCATGGAGAAGCTGCTGATGAAGGAATTGACCGGCAGAATATGGAACTGACCCGAGGTTGATTCCAATTTCACCTTCCAGTGCCCGGAGAAAATTAAATACACATAATAGCTTGCATTGAAGGACTGAGATTAATTTATTTGAACAGTCAGATTCTTACCTTTCAGTTCCATTTTATTCAGCCTGACATACTTGACCCACGGTCACTCTTGGTCTCTGTATACTTTCCAAAACATTCTATTAGATGCTATTAAGCAGAGATGTCTTGGTTTATGACCCATAGGAGCATTTTGCCATGACCTTGTTGAAGGCCCTCAAGTCTTCTCATGGTATGCTAAAGCCATTGTTATGTTTTGCTCATCTCCAGGGTGAACATGGCATCCTCATCCTCTCTGTGATAAATGAAACCCTTTCCACCATTTGCAGTGATTGCAAACATATGGCTCTCGAAGGGCTTGCCTCCTTTTGATAGGGTTGATGCATTCCTCAGTTTATTAGCACACTTGTCACCCAGTCAGGGTCTACCCTGGTCACCTCTTGTCCTCTCATTGCCACCTGATTATCAAACAGTGCAAGTGCTTTATTATTGCCTTCTCTAAGGACACTGCTCCAACTCGATGAGCCCTGGGCTGGACTTGGCAGCTGTGTGTCTGGCAGCCTGCTGGCCCTTAATGTCAGTCATGCAGAGGTGACAGCTCGGCTCATCCGTCACACAGGTGGCTTCTTCTGCCCAGCCTGACACAGAGGCACTCTCATTTCCAGCAGGAGATTCAAGCACCCCTCTGATCATATTCAAATGGACACCTTCTCGTGAAGGAGAGCCGAGAGGTATGACCCCTTCGAAGGTTTTTTCAAGCTGTCTGCCAGTGCTGTCTTGTCACAGACAGGAAGAGTTGACTGCTTTTTAAAAAGAAAGCATTAGGTCTCAAGCTCTGTTTTTCCCACTGCAGGCTGATGTTGGCGTGACCTTGCTGGCCGTGTTGTGTCTTCATTTACATGGATCAAGACAGCTTTGAAACATGCCTAGGAACGACAGCAAATTATTTTCTGGCTGCTGAGAATAAAATTAAGAAAGTAGGCATGCTAAGCTGGTGTAATCTGTATGGGGTTTGTTCTCCTAATAATTAATAGTGAAATCACCTAGGCTGCTGCAGTCATGCAAAAATGGGCAGTTTGAAAAGAGTACCATGGAAACCATTGGAAAATTCACGGGTCAGGTTTTATGTTTACCGAGCACAAAAGGTCTGGTCTCTTTTATGTGCACAAAGTGGCGTTCATAACAGATGATTCACCACAAAAATATTGCTATTTTTGAGATTGCTAATTAGACGAGATTGGTGTGTTAGTCTCTCAATCAATTACACCCATGGCTGGAAACACCAGTCATTTTTTTGAATCAGAAAAATGTAGTATACTGAGATACAATAGCCATCCTCATGTAACATTGCTAGGGACCATTTCTGCATGGCTGTCCTGACAGATAGACAGGCACTTGACTGACAGCAGACGATGAGTTCAGCCAGGATTTAGAATTCACAGAACAGTAATAGAAACATTTATCTTTTTTCCATTAAAGGTGCACAAAACATGAAGGAAACAAGAGTAATTATGCACATCAGCTATATTTGAGTCATACCATGCAAAGGCATTTGCACATTTACAGCAAAAGGCTGCCAGCCTGTCCTTATGGTTGGCTGGCATGGCAACGGCGGTGTGATCATGGTAATTGTAGGGTTCTGTCATTTTGTCTTTTCTCACCTTTATCAGAGAATGAAATACATGATTGGGGTTTATAGGCCAAATCAATCAAGTAATCAGTCTTTAACTGACAGAAGTGTGACTAATCTAGCCTATCACTTTCTCTGCCTGTATGAATATGATTATGGTGGGGGGGATTCCTATGATGAAGGCAAATTGCTTTTCAAACATATCCATAACAGCTTATTTTGAGCTGTCGGCCATAAAAATCTTATCCATTCATTCCATTATTCCGTGCAGTCCCACGTCTCTGGCTCCCGAAATTGCAGGTCATGTTTAATACCTGACAGTGCACATATCCAGCTCCCCATTTTAGCTGAATGGAATAATGAGAGGAATCGTCCCAGGCAAGATTATTACCCTTCTTCAATCTCAATAAGAAAGGATCCCGCCCGATATTGGGCCCATTTCTCTTGTGCTGTAATGGAATTCATATAGGCTATTTATCACAGGATCAGTTTATTAGACAGATATTAGCATTGTTGTTGGCTTACATATTGGACATGAGTGTACTATCACCTCAGACTGGATTCTGCTTACACATTGTGGGAGCACAATTCATTCAGCATTGACTGAGGTGGAGAAGCAAGACTGCTATCTGAGATTACAAAATTGCTGTCTTTTCATACTCTTACCAAATTGAGTCTCTCTCTCTCTCTCTCTCTCTCTCTCTCTCTTTCTCTCTCCACGGTTTATAACTTCAGCTGTCCTTTGTTAATGTAGAATAGCCAGTTTTAAAGTTACAAAAATCCCTGATCTTCACACTTTATGGTCAGATTAACACCAGCAGACAGCTATACCAATTATAGAATTGCCTTGTTTTTGTTGATGTCAGTCGACGAACGACAGCTAATGTGTTTTGGTGCATTGAACGCGCACTAGTGTATGCTTTCACTAACCGAATACAAATGTTTTTACATTGCACATTGTCTTTGAGCTACGGAAATGACAGAAGCAGATTCAATCATGCCCCTGCAGCCACTGTAACATGCAGTGACTTGTTCAGCAGAAAGGCGCTACTGTACGTGTGGCTTCAGTGCCTTCACATTCTCTCACCAGATAAAACAAGTGGATATGGTTTGTTTGTCTCATACTTACTCTGGGGTCTGGCCGCTGCAGCAGGGGATAGCTTTGCCTCATATTTGTCATGGCCGGCTGAGAGCCAGAGCATATTGCAGGTATAACTCAGGCCCTTCCTTAGACAGATTGTTTCCCCCTCGCATGACCGTGAGTTATTGCAAAGGACCACATTTCTGTCAACAGGCACAGCTTGGGGACCAACCAATCATAATCTAATCTTCTGAATGGGTTCACTGTTGTGGGTGATTGAAATTGTTTATTGTGCGTGGCACAACATTTCAACTCCTGATTAAAAGAAAATATACACATGGCCTTCTATTGACCTGTGGATTTTTCAGGCCATTTGAACCAAAGGGCAGTACAGATAAGATGTGCCTGGAAATCTAGTAACTGGATCATTTTGTGTCTCACGTTCTCTTAACTGTATGCCCTGCAAAAAATGTCTATAATTTAATGTGAATATGTGTACATTCTTAAGGTATGGCAAGTTTTTGTTAAATCAACTGAAATGAAGTGTGTAATGAAAAAGAAAAGTTTGTGATGTTTGTAAACTTGAATTGAATTAGGCCTCAGGAGAGACACACACATATATGTATAATATACCATATTAGTAAGAGGTCTTAGGTACCTAAGCAAAAAAATTATCTGTAGTAAATGTGTTTTTGCATGGCAAACACTACATAAAATTGGAGATTTAAAAAACATTGGTGTAAATAAATCTAACAGGAATTTCCAGAGTCTCCTTGATCAATTCCACCACTTATACCAAATTAGACAATTTCCTCTGGGATCAGTTTTTAGGCAAGTTTCCTGATTCTGATTCTGAACACTGATTCTGAAGGAAGGACTGATTGAACCAAACAAGGTATGGGTATAACTACAGTTAATACCATGAGTAGACGTTTGGAAATGATTAAACAAAATCATTCACTTACAAAAAAAAAAAAATCTTTACTCATTATATTAACGTACGTTGTGTTTATTCTAATGAACCCAATAATATCAAATATAAGAAATAACGTAATAATCTATGAAAGGCCCCACGGTGACACAGTGGGTAGCACTGTTGCCTCACACCTCCAGGGTTGGGAGTTCAAATCCGGGTCCTGGCCTCCAAGGTCTTCGGTTTCTCCCACAGTCCAAAGACATTTGTGTCAGGTGAATTGGGGATTCTAAATTGACCGTAGGGGGTTGTGTGTGTGTGTGTGTGTGTGTGTGTGTGTGTGCCTCCCACTCAGGGTGTGTGCCCGTAAGGATTAAGCGGTGAATGAATGAATGTTGCTATCATATATTTTACTTGGATTTCAAGTTGAATTGAGTAAATACAGCTGGAAGATGTGTTTTGTGTGTGTGTGCATATGTTTTCATTTCAGGCTGCAAAGCAATGAAATGAGAATTTTATGAATGAGGTGATTCTTTTCTATACCTATTATATAAATGCATAGTTCTATAACTTTTATGTTGGTTTGCCATGAAGTCCACATTATCTGCTTGTCAATTCAATGCGTGCAGAAGCACCATGTTTATATTAAAAGGACCACATAGTGAATAAATGTGTGCATTTCAAAAGTGGCACTGGAATAAAGCAGTTTAGTTTGAACTGTTACCCCATGTGACAAAATAGCATTGCTTCTCTCCTCATTTGCGTGAGCTATATGGCTTGAGAAATAAATTCCATTACAGTATATCTGTGATTCTGCATATTAGCTCATACATTAGCTGCTGTTCTGTTGTTATTTCAGAGGCTGCTTTTCTTCTTCTTTTTTTAAGCCTCGGGTTATTTGCACGAATTGTCCCTAGGGGAAGACTTTGATGTGCCTCAGAAATAGCGTTTAGCCCAAGGCATACTTGCTGTGATTC
The DNA here is from genome assembly GCA_037974485.1 of Hemigrammopetersius urotaenia. Classification (NCBI taxonomy): domain Eukaryota; kingdom Metazoa; phylum Chordata; class Actinopteri; order Characiformes; family Alestidae; genus Hemigrammopetersius; species Hemigrammopetersius urotaenia. Next base: position 9,549,771 of record JBBPDC010000141.1, read on the forward strand.
CTTATTAAGGCCTACAGGGCTTGTGTGTGTGTTTTGCCACAATCACATTTATCTGTTCACATTACTGACAAGAGCTACTTCCATTTAGTATCACTTGAGATCTCAAGCTCCATAATTCAACTCTACAAGAACAAATCTACAGTATTCTTCTCTCTGTATCCAGAGCCTTGGATATAAATAAATAAAACGCTCACATGGTTCCAAAAGTACCGTACAACAGGGAGCTTCCTTTCAGAAGCTATAGTGTCTCAACTGCCCAGTTTGCTTGAGAGCAATAGTGTCTTTTTCAATAGGTAGCAACATTGATTAGGAGGCGGGCCACACTTGAATTCAATGTGAACTCCTTATCAATCAACAACAGACAAAAAATAAGCTTACTGTAGCTTAAAGTAAGATAAACCACAAGCAAGCACTGAGCAGTATTGACCTTGGGTGATCTTGGTCAGAAAAGGGTTTTGCAGTTGCGTTAATGTAGGCTTTCCTTAGAATGAGATTTCTTTAGGGTTGTTTTCACCAGTACAAGGTCGAAGTGAACTGTATAGTAGAAATGAACATACCAACATTATGACCGGAAAGAGTACATGGGTGTGAGGAGAAAGTCCTTTTCTGTCTCACGTTAGTCACAATATTCTGATGGCCCCGGTTCATCTAATTGCTTGGCCAGTTTTTCAATCTTATTTAATCCCTTTTCCATGACAAGAAGCTTTCCTATTTTAAACAAGTGGATGAATTGTTTTTGCTACTCTTAAAGTTTGTAACTTCAGTTTGTACCAGAGCTACTTTGATGTATAACTGCTGAACGTACCTGATCGGTCTAATAAAGCATAATTGCAACTTAATGGTTAGACAACTTACGTGAGCTCTCTTTCGTAGCAGGGGATGCATTACATGAGACAGATTATAAAAAGTGAAATTCATCCCACATCTCAACCTCATACCCGTCCAAACTTTGGTGTTAATAGTTTGAGTCTGACCAGTAGACCTGCTTCTTCTAGCTTGCTTGGAGCAGATTTTGTCCTGAAACACACATGATGCTGAAGCACCCCTGGTCCCTGCATTACTGACAATAATTCAATATTTCCTCCAGATGAAATTCTCCCCAAGGTGAGAGCATTATCCTGAGCCTTGGCCTCATTTCACATGCAGCTCCATCACTGCCAGCCTGGAATTGTCATGAAAGATGACAGCTCTCTCTAAGCAGAGCAGAATATGGAGCCTTTTCTTACTTTTACAGACTGCAGTCAGAGCATCACAACTGACTGTTCTCAGAGAAATAAGGTCATTTAAGTTTGGCAAAAGAAGAATGTTTTTATATATATTTGTGTGTGTGCGTGTGTGTGCGTGTGTGTTTGTCTTCCTGGGCACCCTTTTAGCCATATTTGATGAAGGCAGAGATTGTTGGTTAACTACTCCTTCATGTTTGCTGCAGACTAAATCTGTTACATTACACTTGACAGCAGGCTAGGAGATGAAAAACTTCTAATGTGTCATGGGTTACAGATTTTTTTTTGTTTGCTTGTGAAAAATCTTATGTAACCTACATTTCTTATGATAGGACAGAGTTTTGTGTTCAGTGGGCAAAGGCAAGCCAGCTGTCACCTTGGGCTATAGATTACTGGTCATTAGAGCCCAAAATGCAGGGCTAAAGGTTAACAGCGTTTGATTCTTCACTCATAGCACCTCTCCGGTGAGATGACCAACTGGCACATGAAGGTGGCCCTCGCGGTTGGAGGGGATGGTTTCACACACAGACGCAGAGCTGCCAACTGTTCTTCTTCACACACCTGACCCTGCCTTTGGTCCACGGCAGGCTATGCAAGGTCAAGGTTTCTTCTAAAACTGCTCACTCTTTGTTCTGTAATGTTGCAGTGGCTCAGCTGGTGATGATTTCTCTGCTGGTCTCTGTACCTTGGGAGGTCAGTTGAGGTCCGTGGCATGAATATCTCCTTTTTCTTGGAAAGGGATGGTGGGATGTATATGTTGAACATGTTATGTGGTGTGAGTCAGTCTCCAAACCCCTCTGGAGCCTCATTCCTCAGTACAGCTGCTGCCATGGCAAAAGCAAGAGCCCCAATCATAGAAAGGCACCATTTAGATAATACATACAAACCTCCCAATGTGCCATACACCACGGCACAGTTGCGTATTAGACCTGACCTGGTCAAACGTATTACGCCATCTGAGGCTCACTGCAGCCTCCAACAGTGTGGTCCAGTAGTGTTGCTTTATTGAGTTCTTTCAACAAGCTATATGACACTCATGCCATGACAGTGCTGCATTGCAGTTATTCAAAAGTATGCCTGTTGTATTAAAGGGCACACAAATACAGACCTTGAGAGGTGAAGGGCAAGTGGATATAAATTGTATACAGTGTTTACACAAGCTTTTTCCACCGCAGTGCGCTGGATTAAGAGTCTGTGGCTATGAAGAGTCGTCTCGGAAGAGAGTGGGTTTATTTCAATAAGAGGTAAGGGCTAGGAAACCGTCCCCAGGGCTTCAGAGCATAGCACTGATGAATCGTTGCAATGTCTGCTAAATAAAAATGCATTTATGTTTTTTTGTTTATCCTAACTGATGGAAGGAAGAAAAAAAAATATTGTGACCTTATGTGACTGCAGAATTAATTATTTGAATACATTTTTGCATAACTGTTTGAGAGAGGGATGATAAAGAAGAGAGTGGTAGCTGAAATCCATAAGGAAGAGAATGAAAACATTAGCCTTTGGCAATATGCATTAATCTGCAGAATTAATTGGAGTGAGCACAGAAAAAAATCCTCAAATCAAGAGTTTGTGCCTTTGAATCTGGGCTTGATACTGGAGCAGACTAATGCATGTCCTGTTTTAAATACAGCCCACAGCTACACACACACACACACACACACACACACACACACACACACACACACACACACACACACACACACACACACAC
>JBBPDC010000141.1:9562862-9580384 GCA_037974485.1 Hemigrammopetersius urotaenia
TAGGTTCTAGGGACTATAAAAAGGACTGTAGGACATACAGACAGTGCGAAGTATTCTAGCCTCACCTAGTTACCAAGACTTTCTCCTTTTGTGACTCTCGACTAAGTTTTTCTCATGCACTGACCTCTCTTCTGGATATTGGATTACCCTTTTTGCCTGCCGAACTTTTCTCGTATTTTTGTGCTTTGTCTTCCGTTTTTTTGTGTAGTCTTTTGCTATTAAAATTCCTCAGTTAAACGTGTTCTGCGTTTGGGTCCATCTTCTGTGCTCATTACAGAAATACTTCGCCTAAACATGGACCCAGCAGAAATTCATGGTATTTTGACTGAGCATTCACAAGCACTGCAAGAGCTCTCCCGAGCTGTAGCAGCTCTCGGCCAGCCTGCTGTTGCACAACAACCCGAGGCTTCAGCGGCCTCTGTCCCAGCTCCACAACCAGCTGCTGATAGAGAGCTCAAGCTCGGGCTACCCGAACTTTTTGGAGGTAATCCTGCCCACTGCCGTGGATTTCTAATGCAGTGTGCTTTGTATATGGAACACCGACCCCAAAAGTTCCAAACAGACAGTGATATGGTGCATTTCATGATCTCTTTACTCACCGGGAAGGCTCGCGAGTGGGCTACTGCTTTATGGATGGCTCAGAGTCCCGTGCTGACACTCCAAGAATCCTTTATCGACGCATTTCGCCGTGTGTTCGATCATCCCCCGTCCGGAAAATCGATTGGGGATCAACTGTACGAGTTACGTCAGGGATCCAGGGCGGCAGCTGAATTTGCCCTTGAATTTCGTACGTTGGCCGCAGGGAGTGGATGGAGTGATGCAGCATTGCTGACTATATTTCGCTGTGGACTGAATCGAGACCTACAAACAGAATTAGCCTGTCGTGGAGATGTTACAAACCTGGAACAATACATACAAACAGCCATTGCTGTGGACAGGCTTCTGCAACAACGTCGTCGCCCAGCAACCGTTGCTCCTCCCCCAGGGCCGGTGACCACGCCTTATCAGTTCCACCCAGTCTCTGAACCAGAGCCTATGCAGCTAGGGAGAACGCCCCTGTCTCTTGCAGAACGACAGCGCCGCCTGCAGGCCTGTTTGTGTTTTTACTGTGGAGAACCTGGTCATATGCTTTCAAGCTGTCCCACTCGTCCCACTAAGAAGCAGGTAAACATTTCAAACCTCTCTCTATTCACTGCTGATCAATTTACTGTTCCTGTTACTCTGTCAAAAGACTCTCTCTCTGTCTGTACTACAGCATTAGTAGATTCCGGAGCGGCAGGAAACTTCATAGACAGCAACTTGGCTGAACAACTCGGACCGCTCGTTTCACTGACCACACCGCTCCCCGTGAATGGATTAGACGGACGTCCGTTAGGTACCCATCAAACTGGTCCAATAAAATTGAGAATTGGAATCCTTCATACTGAAGTTCTCTCTTTTTTTGTTATTACTGCTCCCCGAGACCCAGTAGTGTTAGGACATCCATGGTTGGTTACACATGACCCCTGTATTTCCTGGGCAGACAGAGAAATAAAAACATGGAGTGAGAGGTGTAAAAGGTCCTGTATGTCTCTTCCAGTCCGTGCCACCACAGTAGAAAGCCCATTAATAACAGAGAAAACTGACATTCCCCCAGATTATGCTGATTTTAGTGACATATTTGGTTCTCCTTCCAAGGGTTCTCTCCCTCTACATCGTTCCTGGGACTGCGCACTTGACATATTACCTAATGCTCCACTCCCTAGAAGCAGACCCTACCCCTTGTCTATACCTGAAAGTCCTTCCACTTCCCCTGCTGCCTCAGGTTTCTTTTTTGTCGAGAAAAAAGATGTTGGTCTCCGACCTTGCATAGATTATCGGGCCTTGAACAAAATCACTGTAAAATTTCGTTACCCACTTCCTCTCATTCCTTCCTCTCTGGAGAAACTCTGTAAAGCTACCGTTTTACTAAACTTGACCTCTGTAGCGCCTATAATCTCGCAAGGATTAGAGCTGGTGATGAATGGAAGACTGCGTTTATCACCGCCAGGGGGCACTATGAGTACCTTGTCATGCCGTTCAGATTAGTTAACGCACCTTCAGTATTCCAGTCGTTCATGGATGAGATCTTCCGAGATATGTTGGACATCTTCGTAGTGATTTACATTGATGATATACTGGTTTTTTCCCCTGATCTTCACTCTCATGTCGGCCATGTCACATCAGTCCTGCAAAGGCTACATGACCTCTACGTGAAGGGGGAGAAATGTGTCTTCCACCAGGCTTCTGTCTCTTTTCTGGGACATGTTCTAGGAGTTGGATCCCTCCAAATGGAGGCACAAAAGACCCAAGTCATTCTACAATGGCCCGAGCCCAAGAACATTAAAGATCTGCAACGGTTTCTTGGTTTTTCTAATTATTACCGATGTTTCATCCGTGATTTCAGTCGTTTGGCAAACCCTCTCACCTCCTTACTCAGAAAAACACCTGGTAAATTGGTCTGGGCTCCTCAAGCCAGTAAAGCCTTCCAGACACTCAAGAAGTTGTTCACTTCAGCCCCGGTCTTGCGGCAACCGGACCCGTCCTTACCTTTCGAGGTGGAGGTGGATGCATCGGAGGTTGGAGTAGGAGCGATACTGTCTCAGAGACAGGGTACGCCACTAAAGTTACACCCATGTGCGTTTTTCTCCAGAAAGCTATCTCCTGCTGAACGAAATTATTGTGTAGGGGACAGAGAGTTGTAGGACATTAAATTGGCCTTGAAGGAGTGGCGACACTGGTTGGAGGGTGCCAAACACCCCTTTGTGGTGTACACTGATCACCGTAATCTGGAGTATTTACGGGAAGCTAAGCAACTTAACCCTCGTCAGGCTAGATGGTCTCTGTTTTTCACTCGATTCCATTTTATTATTGCTTACCGACCCGGCTCTAAGAATGTTAAGGCCGATGTTCTTTCACGACAACACGAGGAACAAGGACGTCTATCATCTATGTGCTCCATCTTGCCCCCTGCCTGTATAGTCGCTCCGGTTCGATGGGAGGTTGTACAACAAATTCAAGAGGCCAATGACTGCACCCCTCCTCCAGCTGGCACACCTAAGGGGAAATTGTTTGTCCCTATCCGTAAGGTATTGTTGCAATGGGCTCATACGACTCTCGGAACTGGGCATCCGGGAATCACAAAGACCATACAATTGTTATCGGGGAGATTTTGGTGGTCCTCTCTTCGGGCGGATGTGACGGATTTTGTTCTCTCTTGTCTAAGACCCCTAGACACCTTCCGAAAGGATTCTTGGAACCACTGCCCATTCCCCGACGGCCCTGGTCACATTTGGCCATTGATTTGGGTAATACGACTATCATGGTTGTGGTGGACAGATTTCTCTAAGATGTGTCATCTCATCCCGCTGTCAGGTCTCCCTACAGCATTGGAAACAGCTGACTTATTAGTCAGGTTTTTTTGGCGTCCCCGAGGATATAGTTTCCGACCGTGGCCCACAGTTCACCTCTCGGGTTTGGAAGTACTTCTTCTCTCGTTTGGGCGTTACTGTCAGTCTGACGTCGGGGTACCACCCCCAAAGTAAAGGCCAAGTCGAGAGGCTGAATCAGGAAATCGGACGCTTCCTTCGTGCGTACTGTTCGAAAAATCAGCAGTCGTGGGCGCAGTTCCTGTTCTGGGCCGAATATGCGCAAAATTCACTGAAGCATTCTTCTCTGCAACTCACCCCTTTCCAGTGTGTTTTAGGTTTCCAGCCTCCGTTTTTTCCCTGGATGTCCGAGTCTACTGGGATTCCTGCTGTGGATGACTGGTTCCATAGGAGTGGTCGTGTTTGGGAGGCTTCTCATGTGCACTTGCAACGGGCTGTTCGACGCCAAAAGCAGCATGCTGATCGCTGTCGCCTTTCGACCCCTCTTTACCGGCCTGGTCAACGTGTCTGGTTGTCGACTAGGGACTTGAAGTTGCGACTGCCTTCTCGGAAACTGTCACCCCGGTATATTGGCCCGTTCAAGGTCCTGCAGCGCATCAACACTGTCTGTTATCATCTCCTGTTACCGTCCAGGTATCGTATTTCCCCCACCTTTCATGTTTCATTGCTTAAGCCTGTGTTTTTCAGTCCCTTGCACCCGCCTGGCATGGACAGTCAACCTCCTACTCCCTTGGACGTGGGTGGGGAGCCTGCGTACAGAGTCAGGGACATCTTGGATTCCCGGAGGCGTGGGGGCCGTTTGGAATATCTTGTGGATTGGGAGGGCTATGGCCCTGAGGACCAGTCGTGGACGGCCATGGATGACATCCTGGATCCCAGTCTCATCACCGATTTTCACTGTTCTAATCCGGATCGACCGGCCCCTCGCTGGCGTGGTCGTCCATCTGCTCGGTTGCCTCGGTCGTCTGGAGACTCCCATGGAAGGGGGGCTACTGTAAGGACTTGTACGAGTGCAGAGGGATTGGACCAGCCAGGTGTTCCCAGTCAACTCTCCACTAATCACAGCTCCAGGCGGAGATCTAATTCACCTGAGTTCTAGGTTCTAGGGACTATAAAAAGGACTGTAGGACATACAGACAGTGCGAAGTATTCTACCCTCACCTAGTTACCAAGCCTTTCTCCTTTTGTGACTCTGGACTAAGTTTTTCTTGTGCGCTGACCTCTCTTCTGGATATTGGTTTACCCTTTTTGCCTGCCGGACTTTTCTCGTATTTTTGTGTTTTGACCAAAGTAACAAAGGCTACCAACAGTAACACACTACGATGCCAGGGACTCAAATCCCGCAGTGCCAGACGTGTCCCCCTGCTTAAGCCAGTACATGTGCAAGCTCGTCTGAAGTTTGCTAGAGAGCATTTGGATGATCCAGAAGAGGATTGGGAAAATGTCCTATGGTCAGATGAAACCAAAATAGAACTTTTTGGTAAAAAATCGTGTTTGGAGGAGAAAGAATGCTGAGTTGCATCCAAAGAACACCATACCTACTGTAAAGCATGGGGGGAGGAATGGGCCAAAATACCAGTAACAGTGTGTGAAAACCTTGTGAAGACTTACAGAAAACATTTGACCTCTGTCATTACCAACAAAGGGTATATAACAAAGTATTGAGATTGACCAAATACTTATTTTCCACCACAATTTGCAAATAAATTCTTTAAAAAGCAGACAATGTGATTTTCTGGATTTGTTTTTCTCATTTCGTCTCTCATAGTTGAGGTATACCTATGGTGAAAATTACAGGCCTCTCTCATCTTTTTAAGTGGGAGAACTTGCACAATTTGTGGCTGACTAAATACTTTTTTGTCCCACTGTACATGTATGTGGACACACAAAAAGAAAGTGTCCGTTTTGATGATTGCTACATTTACAGTGCGTGAATGATGGCATTCAAGAACACTGCTCTGAAATTGTAGTCTCCCCTAAAACGATTGAATTAGGTTGTTCCGTGATTGCGTGGATATCTTACGCAGGAGCATCAGCAGTGCATGCACTGAAGTTTTTTAAGTTGAATGTTCGTAATAGCAGCAGGTTGACAATACACCTCTTCACATCCTGCCTGAGGGTATGTATGAATTTTTTCTTCATGTGCTTCACACTTAATTGTTAAAGTCTCCCTTCAATTGATTTCCGCAAGCACTAGTCTGCTGGTCATCATTATCAGAGACCAGCAGGAAAAGCTGTATCGAATATCGAAGAAAAAACAAAAGAATCCGACAAATTTAGGTTTGAATTTCATTTATAAGCATGTTGTTGCTGTTGGCACAACATATCATGCTGAATGGACCACCAGAAATAGTCCAAAATGACTGGGAACAATCTTTTTGCATAAACTTCAATCAGAAATGACAATATACAAGAATTGTAAATCCTTTATATTAAAAAGTCTAACTCTGTACACATTGTCATATCAACGTAAAGCTGTATATTAGCTGTATATTTCTGCCTGTAGTTTAAGGGTGCTACTTGTAGGAATAAAAACACATTTTTCAGTATCACTGTATCAATGGTGGAATTGGAAAATTGATATTTTGTCAATCTTTTGTTGATTTCCATGAATTCCCATGAATTGTGGTAAAATAACCAATATCCAATCAGGAATGGCAATATCCTGTGTCTTATTTAATTGGGTGATCTCCATTTCAGAATTTGATAGTCTGTCTGATGCAAGAAGTCATATATTCACGAGATAAGAGCATCTCGTCACTCTGCTCTTCTTTTTCTACCTCCCCAATTAGCTTGAGATATAAACACCCAAATATCAAAACACTTCATTGGCAAAGCCGCAGTGACATCTCCAGCATAGCCAGAGCCTATTTTCAGATGTATTAATTGGTAGAGGAGTTGCTGTGCAGTGGTTCGTGCGCTGCACACTTCGCATGATTCATCTCCTTCTCCTCACTGAGTCATTGCAGCTCTCTCTCCCTCTCTCTCCCCCCAGTAATGTATGGCTTTTAAAACACTCCTGGATGTGCCCTTCAGCAGGACAGGCCTCACTCATTGGATGCACCTCAGGGTCTGGGTCTGTCCATCTGAGCAGGTTTTTAAATGGGAGCCAGGGCAGCTGAAGCAATGTGCAGACAGGCCTGATTGCCCCTTGTCTGGCATGTCAGAGGGCCATGGAAAGGGGAGTGATCAGTGTCCGCTATCAGGCCTTCTCCACATGCATCTCACAGCAGTTTCCTGTGGAGTGATTGTTCACATTAAATTACCCCCAAGTTTCTACTCTTTGAGATAAGGCTTCTAATTGGTATTCTTAATGAATGGGACCCTTTTGTTTGCTGGTCCAAGAACGAATTACAATTAGTCATTGATCTAAACGGGAGCAGACTTTTTATAGCTTTTCTGGAGATTGAATTTTAATGGACGTTGCAAAGTGAAAGGATCGTTTCGGGCAGCCGCCCATGGTTATTTAGGTCTTCTCTTGCATGCCAAGCCAGAGATGTTCTATATTTTGTGATTATCTCCATAATTCTACACTGGTAAATTAAACAGTTGCCTTGGGAAGCATATTTGAAATCTGCCACAGCCAGTCCAGCATAAAGATCCTGACATGTTTTGCTAGACTTTTTCATTTTTGCCTGGCTCAAACGTATTCTCTTCATGTGCTGATGAGGTATCATAAGTTGTCAAACACCATACATTTAGGTTCAAAGTGCTGGCTGCCTCTTTGATTTACAGTCAGCTCATCAAACATATGGTAATGCACTAGTTTTGCCCACTCCGACTGTCAGTGTGTGGGCTGTACTCTGCCAAACTGACTGACAGATAAAAAGCAGGCTAGTTCTCTCAGGAGCCCCTTTAGAGGTAATTGAGTTAAAGTCAAAACCAGACCCATATTTGGACTGTGAGGTAGCCAGTATCAGGAGCCTGCTTGCTCCTTATCACCTTATCTGAATAATGGCAGAGGGCTCCTAATTAGACAGGGTCTGCAGTGGATGTTTTTGATGGCTTTTATGTTTTGGGGGCACAGGAAGAGTAAATGTGTTGCGTCCTGATAAACGTGACTCATGCTAAATGGTAGAAATCTCACCCGACAGTTCTGGCAACATGCATGGAGGATGTTTTTAGAAGGTAAATGTTAAGTTGGTCATAGTCTAATAAGGGCTATCTCAGATTCCCACTGCAGCTCCTTGCCACAACCATTTGTGACGCCTGTCCGTAAGCTTTCGTGTTTAGCCTCCTGTTTAATGGGAAGTAAAGCAAAACGCTGGGGAACGAGGGAGCTAATGAAAAAGGAATGGGGAGGGTGGGGGCTGAATTCGTGAGAGTGGGCTGGAATACAGGCCCTCTCCATCCAGCCTGAATTCAGCCTGTCTCGAGTCGGAACATTTCATCTTTGATAATAATCCCAACAAATTGAATTTCCGTGCTTATGCATTCCTGCGGTGGGCTTGCAGTGGGACGGCCCGTTGGAGAAGCAGCATGCAGATGAGAGAGCCGCTGCCTCTCCGGCTGTGGCACACAAGCAAATGGAAAGTGAAGGCACCGCTGAGCGCACGTGGTTAAGTGGCACAGCTGAGGAGGGGCTAACCGGCGTCAGAAACATGGGGGTGCAGGCCAGGTGGGTTTCCTTACCAGACAGAGCTTGCTTGAAAGAGTACACCCATGAGCTCAAGGAATGTGAAGTTAGAACTGTGAAATGTGGCTGTGATTTATCATTACTATTCAGCTTTGAATATTAAGGAAGGTTCCAGAAGGCACTATCTTGGTCAACTGTGTTCTCGTACAAACATTTCATTTCCTTAGAAATGATGCAGCACTTTTTTCTGCCTCCCCTTCTGCATCCCCCTCCCTGGCAGCCCCCCTTCATATTTATGTGCGCTTGATTTAATCAGATCTGAGAATTTTCAGGGGGCTTCTAGGCATTCAAAATAGCACCCATTCCCACTGCATATCAAAGGCAAAGTGTCTGAAGTGCAGTCTGCCATCACTGTGTATTCCACCCTCTCTATTTCAGTTAGTACACCGAAGACATTTATCTTTAAACAGTAGGGGGCTTTGTGGTTCTTTTTCAACAGGCTTGATGGAATTATATTGAAGTGGTGTGGTCAACAGAGTAAAAATCATTGCCTGCACTTGATTGATAAGTGGAACTACAAGGATGTATTTGGGCAGTTACGCTTTCTGGGAATTCACTGAGAATTACACTGGGCACTGAGCATTTATTGACAGGTCTGCAAGTTGATACTGAAACATGTTAGTCTCTATGGCCCTCGCAAATGCTTGGCACAAGGCTAACCAGCATGTTGGTCTGTCAACTGACATAACAGAATTAGCAGTTAGTTGTCTCCTCTGAGCATGCTGAGAGGTCCAGTGGCACTGCATTAGGTTGAAAAGATGCGGTGGCTGGAATCATGTGTCTCATAGGAAGCACAAGTCAGGATTCACCCTCCCAGCTTGGTGACATCATATGATAAAGAGACACCTACCTAGTGCATGAGAACTGAAACCCTTTTTCAATTCAATGACTGTTTTTAAGAAGGAAACAAAAGGATAAAACAATATAGTGGAGTGAGATGCATAGTAATAGGTTCATAAAAGTGATGTAATTATCACAATAGCGATTCCATTTCTGTCATATTACCCACCTTTAGAGAGGCTGTTCTGAAAGTGTTAAAGTAAGAGAGCATGAAAGACTGAAAAATGTAAAGTTCCTCTCATCCTCAGAGCATCAAAGAACAATAAGAATCACAAGGCAAGAAAACTTGAATCAAGCTGTCAGAAAAGGGCTGCCAGTGAAGAGAGGAAATGTGCTTGATGAAAAATGCATTGATTCTGACGGCAATAGCGCAGTACATTAAAACAAGGTGTTCTTTGCCTCTAGACATGCTGATTCTATTTGGATGTGCTATTTCCCGTTACTATTTCTGTATTTACAGGCTACCGAAAGGGTCCTAACATTTGGCAGACTGGTGCTGGTGCTGAACGAAGTGATTCAAAGGGGTGATTACAGAGTGCAGCCTTTAGCTTTGGATTCAAAGGCCTTTCATAAGAAGAAGTGTTTTTGACTGTAGTTGCATTCAAGCATGTATTCAGTCGTTAAACTCTCGACTTTTTGTGTGAGGGCACAGAGTCTTGTAAAAGAAAAAGCTGTAAAAATGTGGATCTTTGCTCGAGTCAGCACTAAGAACAATGAGTCGGATCTCCATGGGGCAACCATGTGGTCATGTTTGGTCTTAGGTGCATCAGAGATGCCATAGGCACACACTTAACCCTCACTGTGCTCTTTCTATTCAGCAGCTCTAAGGCTCTAGGAAAGTGAGCATTTCTATGACAAATGTCTTCAGGCTTGACTTCTCCCTACTGGTTAGGCAGTAAACGGAGAGAGAGAGAGAGAGAGAGAGAGAGAGAGAGAGAGAGAACAAAGAGGAGAAGGGAGGGAGAGGGAAATAGAAGCAGTAGATGCTGGGAGGAAAGAGGGGAGAGAGAGAAAAAAAGAGGAAAAAAAGTCTGAATGACAGAATGACTCAGTGGATGCACAGTGGGGAATAAATCTTGCAAAGATTATTTATGATAAACATGTTTTGCTTCCACGTCTTATGAGTTCAGTGTGTCCAACGGTGTGCGTTTGTCCTGATTATTATGATTATGGATCTCACATCGCCAGACTAGAAAAAGCATAGAATGAGATACATTCATCATGAATATAGGAAGCCAATATCATTGTGATTATGTCGTAGTTCAAATTTGAAGTGTCTATAACTGACATTCAGTTAAGTATACCAGAAAACAAATTAGCAGATAAAAATAAGGTTGGTAACCCTGGTTGACTTTAAGTTTGCTAAAATGGAAAACAAAAAATATCCTTATCATAAGATATTATGTAGTGATAAGATATTAGAAAGATATATTCAGTGAACTCAACATCAACTAGGGTTACTTCTAAAAACCTTCAGTTTGACCTGACCCTAAACCTAATATGCATTATAATCTACTTAATCTACTCTTCCCCTCCATTTCTCAATGGAGTTGTCACATGTAAAATAGGTGGTCTTACAACTCTAACAATTCAGAGATTCACCTAAGAATAGAGACAACATTGTGTTTTTTTACATGAAGTGATAGAAAACATGGTAGCAGACAAAAAGTGATTCCATATGCATATACATTTTATGTCATTCACAGACATGCACACATGGCAACTACTCTGGGGACCGATTTCACATGTTAAAGGGGGTTAGGAGAAATGCTGGGTATGATGGGGTTGTTCTTTATCAGTTGCTGAGCTGTAAAAATAAATAAACCAATAAAATAAAAAACCTAAAAACTTTAAGAGGGTAGTTAGTTAAAAATATCAGCATTTGTAGAATAAAATTTCTTTCACTGGCTATTAGAGATTACATAACTTTGTCTGTTATCCAGTGTAATATATGTTATTGTCCTGCAGCGCTGTGCTGTAGTATTGTCATGTTCTCTTGACATTTTTTGTTCAACTGAAATACAGCCAGGCAATTAAGTACATCCCCCATAATGAACTTGGCCAGAGCCAAAGAAGAAAGATTTCTCTCATCGCCACAGGTGTGTGAAGTAATAAGATCAGAAGGGGAACTCTTAAATGTTGCAGAAACATATTTCTAGCTCTAAAATTAGACGTTTTCCTGGACTTTGTTGAAGCCCTGAGGGGTCCTGCCAATTTGTGGGAAAAGTATTTTATCCAGTGATAGAAAACCATCCTTGGTCATTTCCTTTGGATGTGTCCTGTGTAGTGGCCACTGATTTCTAATGTAGCAATAAAAACAGACCCCATACTTATTTCACCATCTCACCATCATTTGTATGCGGCCAGAAGGAACTAGTATATAGCACAAATTGATCTGTCTGAGATGTGAGGGCAGCACTGCATGGATGTGGTTTTTTTCTTCTTTTTTTTCTGATTGAAGTCAGTTACCCGGTGCCCTGCTGTTCTGGCACTAAGAGGTCTCTTTTTAAAGTCAAAGCTTTGTGCAATTCTTGTGAGGCGAGGGTGGAAAATCCTTGGCTGGGGGGTTTGAAGGTTGTTGTCAGTTGTCTTTAGCTCAGTGAAGTGTGGTCCTTGCAGCATTTGTGTCTGGAAACTGGCTCCTTTTTGATTATGCATCGATTACACAGTGTGTAGACACAGCAGGTCCCCCCCCTCCCCCCCACACGTAAACACACACACACAGACAAACACACCGTGTTGGTGGTCAGTCTAAATTGGAAAAGCCGATGAACTGATGATCCGGGCTGCAGGTGGAAGGCTGTGTTGGAGTGTGGCTCCCCCAGGGTCCTGGAACATTAATGGGGGTGGGGGACAGATGCTTCTTTGGTTTCCTAATCATGCCCTCCTCTTTCATCTCTCCCTTACAGGTGACGTGGCCCCTTACTTCAAAACAGAGCCGGGGCCTCCAGAAACACACCTGGAAGGGAACCGTCTGGTCATGACCTGTCTGGCAGAGGGCAGCTGGCCTCTGGAGTTCAAATGGATGTACAACAGCACAGACATCACTGCCTTCTCCCCAGAGTACAAGTAAGAGCCTGACTTTATTTTCAGCCTCCTCAGCAAGAGAGGTCTCACTTTGACAACTGCTTAGAGATTAGGAAAAAAGTGGGTAACGTTTATCAAAGGGAACTAATTCATTTTGCCTTCCAGTTCATTGCTTTCTTACACAGTAACTTGTTGTATGTATTCGCTCTAATCAGAAATACATGCTACCATGGGTGGCTGATGTGGTTATTATATCTCACACCAGTCTCTTTTATAAACCACATGACTGGTCTACTTGCAGGTTTTATTTGCAATTTACTGCCCAATTTATGTGCTTTTGTATAAAAAGAAATACATATAACTGAAAGCTTCATGTTTCCAGCAGTTATTTAATGCCTTGTGTTTGGGGTAAAAATGAGAGCAAAAGAAATTAAAATGAAAATGAAATTAACTTTTCCTGCACTGATTACTTAAGTTTATGCAATTGCACGCTTAATCATTCATATAGTTTTCAATTCCACTTCTTGCTCTCTATCTCACTTCCATTTTTGGAGAATAATGCAGCCTCAGCTTTGCTCTCTAAAGTCAGCTCGTGAATTGTGCTAGCACTGAGTACTTTCTCAGACGTACAGATTGGTAACACTGCTGAGGGATTGGCCTAGTGAGCTCCCTTTGTCTTTATGTAATAGCCTGCTGCTGGAGACGGCATTTTGCAGTTGGATGACACTTTCGAATGCTTTACCTTGGAGTGCAGTCCACTTGATTCATGGTTTGCACTGATTTGCATTGCACTTCTTTTTTTTTTTCTTTTTTTTTTTTTACATCGCCACACCAACCATTTGTATAAAGAAGGAACGATTTGTCTGTCTGTAGAATTCATTCTTATAATTGGCATTGCTTTTCCAATTATCTTCCATCATCGGCACTGGAGCAGCACTGGGGTGACTATTGACTCTCCCTGGGGAACGATGTTCCCTCAGAGATGAACCCGCAGTGGTGCTTTTTAAGATACAAGCTGATCTGTGTGAGGATGGAGACACGGCACATTAGCCGCATTTGGAAATATGGGCACGTTTTAATACATTGTTTCTACGGGCGCTAACATCCAGGGAAGTGGGTATTTGGCACAGGGCTGATATTCGTCATCGCAGGCGCGAGCTGGTTGGGAGTCTAATGGCATTTTAATGATTTGCTTGCTCTAATGCACAGGTTGGCAAAAAAGCCTGGCCTCGGTTGCAAGGGTAAACCTTTTAACCTGGTCCTTCTAAGTGAGAACGCGCTTAGATTTTAAATCTCCTGCAAGCATCTAAATGCACCAGCAAATATCAAATTGCTATAGCACCATGCTCATGTAAAGTAAAAGTCATCTAGTGATGGATGTAATAAAATGTAGCTGCAAAAGGTAGTTATATGTCTCTCCCTCTCTCTCTCTTACAGGTACGTTATACCGTCCCTCCAGCACTCAGACATGGGGACATACCAGTGTGTGGTGAGGAACAGAATGGGCGCTCTGCTGCAAAGAAGAGCAGAAATACAAGTGGCATGTGAGTTTGTGTGATTAAAATTTTTTGAATTACTTTCAGTCCCAGGGACTTACTGCACAACATATTTCTGTTTTGCATGCTTACACAACCCCTGGCAAAATGATGGAATCACCATGCTCAACAAGGCAAAAAACAAATCCCTGATATGACACAAAGCAATTTTGGTTTATGGGTGAACCTTCTGGCTTTGTGAAATATACCTCAATCAGTCTAATTGATCAGTCTTGGAGTGGGAATGACTGAATGAGAGTGATTTCCTGTGTTGAATGACACATCTGCACTGGCTAAGGATGTTGTACCTTTTTTCTGGTTATGTTCCAATAAAACATATAATAATGACTACCTGACGTAAACAATCAAATTTCCCCGTCATTAATGGAGTCAGCAAAAAATAAGATTCAGTGTACATAAAAATTATAGACAGGTTTGGTGACAAAATCATTTTTCAGCATGATGATGCATCTTTTAAAAGCCTATTAAAGCGTTTCTTCAGGAAAGACACCTTAACAATCCGTCTGGACCTTGATCCTGGGGAAATGTTTTGGTGATTTTTTAAAATTGTTTATGACTCCATCCTGCTAACGAGATCTGTTAATTGACATTCAAGAAAGTTGGAAACAGCTTGATATCCATGCCTCAGGATCCATGCCTCAAAGAATTCAGGCTCTTGGAGGAGAAACAAAGTACTAATTGTGACTTTTTTTTGTTGTCGAGGTATGTTTCACAAAGCTAGAATGTTCAGTCATTAAAATAATGTTTTCTGTCATTTTATATTTGTTTATTATTATCCAAATGTGGTGATTCCATCATTTTTGCCAGGGGGGTTACACTTGATACAGCTCATGAAGTGCTTTGTAATTGTTATCCAGCTGGAAAAACATAATAAAGAGCAGTGAATACTTGGGCTGTAACAATTCACCAAACACATGATTTGGTTCATATCATGATTTTTGACCCACATATTTACCACAGAATTACAAATCAATATACACTTCGACACCGCTTCTTTTGCATTCAATCTGTACAGAAGACCCCCAGGAATCGCCACAGGCTGGTCGCAGAACCGATTCTTCATTGTCCAAAACTAAAAAACACGCTCTTCCCAGCTGGCTAAACTCGCTCAAAACACAACAAAACTCTTATAGACAAAATCCCAGCAGTTTCATCATAACCAGCCAGCTTATAGACACTTATAAAGCGAAGTGTCATAATTGCCTTTTACTAACATTCAAAAAAATTCAGCTTGTAGACGAGTGCCTCTGGAAAGATTTGCGGGAGGGCTCGTTTGAATCGTAACAACCTCTACTATTGGTTACTGACTGAAATTGACATGAAAATACACCAATCATGGTGTAAAAAGATTTATTAGGAGGCGTACTGTCCACGGGCCAGCACCCTTAGCTGGTGAAAGCTAACCGATGTGGTAGCCTTGGATCGGTTTCATATCGCATATCTACAGTATATAGCCCTAGTGCATAGGCATACATTGAGGTAGTGGCAGTGGTGATCCTATACTCTGTGGGGAATCCCTTGTAAAAATACAATATGTGGTGTATAGAAAATATTGTCATTAAGTGGGTGCATTCAAGTGTAGATATGAGTGACCATCAGGGACCCTTTTTCCAAATTGGGAGGTTGCAAGCATTTACCTGGTTTGCCATTCCTGACAGTACAATCCCAGTTAGCGTAAAACACTGACACCTATCTAAGCACAATTCACATCTGACATCCCGTTGTGTGGACAACTATAAGTACAGATATGATCACTCAGACCACTTTTGGAGACAGCCTGGGCCACATTCGTTTAGAAGTGTGTGCTCAAACTTGTCTTGAGACACAGTAAAGACTGCCTACTCAACTAACATCCTCTGTCTAAGTGAAAGTACAAACTCATTTGTGGCATCATATTGTATTTTCTTTTTTCTGTATTGTTTTGATTTCATTTCAGCAGACACAATACGTGAATTGCTGCCTTTCAACAGTTAAAAACAATGACACACTAGAAACATTTGTCCATGGTGACCAGGCAAAATCTTTAGCGTTAATGACAAAAAAGAAAAATAGAAAGGTTTACAAATCTCGCCTTGATCACCCACAACAAAATGAACACACCCAATTCCCCTGTTGACAGAACAGAGCCCCTCCTTTTAGATCATGCTGTAGTGCCTTATTCCTTCGTTCGGCTGACATTTAAAAGACCCCATTTATGTATTTTCATTGGCCAATCCTGCTTTTTCTGTGCCATTATCTCAGCTATGCTCAGCAAGTCTCTCCATCTCCCCCACTGCTTCCTGTTTGCATTTTCAGCTCTGAAATGAACCATTTTAAACACTTTGAAACGATGTGCGAAATGCATTGCTTTTCCCCAGAATTATGTCAGAGAATTCAAAGCACAATGCTCTACTTTTTTTTTCTTTTCTTTTCTTTCTGTGCTGTGATGCAATCTTGTAGTGCAGCGTGCCATGAATACACACCTTTGTTTGGTTGCACACCTCTGTGGTTTATAGAGCCCTTGTGGTCCAAGTAAGCTTAAAGGGACTTGTTTTGGGTACAGTCTTCTTTCTTGTTTGGCTACAGTGCTGATATTTTCCCCACAGATATGGGGGACTTTGTGGAGACTGACCAGCGGAAAACAGTGACCCAGGGCCGGGCGGCCATCCTGAACTCCCCGGCCGTCAGCTGTTTCCCCAGGCCTCAAGTGACATGGTACAGAGACGGCTACAAAATAATTCCTAGCAGCAGAGTGTAAGTAGATCTACGCTGCCCTGCTCATTGACTTTTATCCTGAAAAGTAGTGCTGTTTCTCCAGTCATTCATACACACCGTATGTCACTTACATCTTGCACTGAATGTGTAAATCTATGCCTTCACAGGAATACTATTCAGTTACAATTTTGTAAGGAACAAGTCAGAGCTTTATGAATCTTTTTTTTGTAACTACACAGATGTGACTATAGGGACTATTTAAACAGTAGAATGTTTTTTACCCATGTGACAATTTTTGCATATCTCCGGTTACATGTTACAAGTTATTAATAGTAAGTGTTATAATAGTTTATGATTGATTTATATAACTATCACACATTGGTCCTCAGTATCACAGCAGACTACCAGTATTGTATTAAAATAATTTAATATCATATATTGCATTTAGAGATGTTGGTTTACATTTAGCAGAAGAAATGGATGGAAAAAGTGATGGAAAAGGAAATAAGGTCACAAGATTCTGGTGACCTGAGATCAGTATTCAATGGTTATGACACGCCACAGAGCTGAGCATCTGAGCTACTGTGCAGCTGAGAAAGTTCCCAAAGGGCACAGACTGAGCCTCACTGCTTCTTTTCTGATGCGTTATGGTAGGAATCCCCTCTCAAACTCCCTAGCAGGCTGTTGCCTCTCCTAGAAGAAAAAAAACAAGCGAGCCTGAGACGTTAAAGGCGCTGAATCTTTGGGTATGTGTATGTGTGTGTGCGTACATGTGTGTGTGTTTGCTCTTCTCGTTGTCAGAGAAGGAGAAGTGCAATTAATGCCTGTTCCTGTCCGTTCTTTAATCTAACTACGGTAGTTCTTCATTGCCTTTTTCTAATTAGCAGCCTGCCCAGGCAGAGACAGGCACGCTTGATCCACTCTCCCATTATCGCTCAAGTGTCTTTTTCATTCCACCTCATTCCTGCAGCACCCCAAATCACAGGCCCGTGCTCTACCCAGCCATATCTAATGACTCAACCCCTTCATTCCAGTCCTACAAAGGTGGCTCTGTTTGAGGAGAAAAAGGATTTGATTCCATCGGAGGGCATAATTGAAAAGTGATTAGGATTTGGAAATTTGGAAAAGCACTCTGGCTGGTAATGATCCGCTTTCCTTTCATTCCTCTGTGAGCTTCCTTCACCAGCTTTCTGCTTAAAGTTCACACTGATTATAGAGAGTGAGTTCCACACACTTCAGTCAAAGTTTCTTTCGCAGACAGCTGCCTTGAAGTTGGATGCAGAGTCACCCTGGTGTGTGTGTGTGTGTGTGTGTGTGTGTGTGTGTGTGTGTGTGTGTGTGTGTGTGTGTGTGTGTGTGTGT